>OZ057399.1:6293780-6388780 GCA_964056695.1 Melieria picta | reverse complement strand
GCGGTGGTAATTAAAAAACAATTCCCACGCCGCACGAGGCGCCCACCCACCAATCCTGTCTGCTAGCGCGCACACGTTTTCGTGCGTATTTCCGTGGTTTTCGGTTGAGGCGAATGCCACCAAAAATCCAAAACCACGAGCTCCATGCAATCGGAATCACCAATACATGCACATATTGCGGCAGCGATTTGGCAGTCGGTATGTGTCGTTACGCACGTTTGTTGCCAGCTCAAGTGGCAGCGCTGCATTTTGCAAATTAACCACAAAAATCTCAATTTTAGCGCAAATCGCATTTTGCCGCCGCACCGCACCGCACAAACACCCAACACCTGTATTTGCCCACAGTTACATGCCTCCCGGTGGCTGCTGCCGCTATCTGTTCGCAAGCATCTTTGTGCGCTACAGCGACGCTCTGGGCAAAAAGTTCGCTTAATAATGTCGCTTTAATATAATCGCACATAAATGCGCGCGCACTCACACAGTCACACACACACACAAACACGCCAACATGCGCAAATTAGATTATTTATGCAGATTTATACCACCGGCGTCCCACCGCTCAATCGCCGCACAGTTTTGGCGCTAAAAAACCTTTCTTTGCATAATTTTATGCGCAATCAGCTATGACAGCTTTTAATGATGTGCCGTTGTGCGTTGTATTTGTGCATACATGAGTGTGAGTGTGCGTGTGTATGTGCGAGCGCTCGCCGAATGTCAGCCGAAACACATGCACAGCTAAGCTAACCCACAAATACAATAAAACGTGCTCACAAAATCACGCGGCTGCGTGATTTTACGTAAGCACCATTCCATGAAATTGAATGGATTCGCCAAGTGCAGCTTAGTCGCTTTAATGCCGCTTCCAATTACAAATATTGTGAAAGGGTTAAGTGTGATGTCACGGTGGAGTACAATTGGCGCTTTTTAGCATTGCGTGTAAGGCACTGCCACTGAAATGTTGCTCATACGTTTAACAATAAAACAAAAACATAATTTCACTATGTATGAAAAAGTTTTGTTGAAACGTCGTAAACGGCATGAGGATGCTTATCAAAATGGGCTCCAAATAACCGAAATCCTTTCATAAGATTTTAAATCCAGAAACAGAAAACGACTCCATTCCAAATTAGCAAACGATGCAACTGATTGATCCGTACAAACCCGAACGCGTATCTTGTGCTCTTTTGTAAATAGTTGTCAGCAACCCATAGTGTTGTAGTAATTCGGTATTTTAGATCATTCGAGAGAACGTTTTTCTATATAAAAGTGCATATTTCATTCTAAATGCTTGTGCCATTGTTTGCTAAGAGCAAACCCAAAAATAGTCTTTCATTGGCTGTATTCACTATGCCATGGAATTTTTAGCATCTGAAAGGACCATGCCACAGTAAAGCGATAGGAAAAGTTTAAAACTTGATTAAGATTTTCTTGATTAAGTATTTTCTTTAAACATTTAAGCATTTTTGCTTTTTTGCTGCTCTATGCTTTTGTTTACAAATTAATTACAAATAAATTAAACAAATTACTTCAGCACAGACACAGTGAAGCGATTTGAAAAGTTTACAACTTGATTACGATTTTCTTGATTAAGTATTTTCTTTAAACATTTAAGCATTTTTGCTTTTTTGCTGCTCCATGCTTTTGTTTACAAATTAATTACAAATGAATTAAACAAATTAATTCAGCACAGACAAAAAAGCCAATCATTTATATTAATGACATTTTTGTTTGCCATTTACTTTTCCAATTAATATTGCACTAAGAAAATGTGATTACATAGATACGCCTTAAGTGCTTTGGTCCCTCGGTGCGTATGAGTAATATTTGTATGCACCAAAAAATCAGCGCCTCTGCTACGCTTAACTTTTGACGTAACGAATAAATATTGCTTAGACAATATGTTGGTCAAAAATTTAACAATTTACCAACAACAATTAAATATTGCGCATACTTACGTCATTCAATTGTCATTACACACATTTCCGCCGCATTCATCCGTCGCACAATTCGTTCATATTTTTCCAACTAACCACAAAAAAGCATATTTGCAAATTCAGTGCAATGAAATCGCACACATTAAAATGCCAAAAACGTATTACAAATAAATATTTTGAAAATTTATAATATTTATGAAGGCAGCGTGTGCGGGTTAATGTGCAGCAGACAGCTGAACGCACGCAGAAAAATATTCAAAAGTGCACACCAAATCGCTGCAGCCACACAAACTGCACAAATAGCTCGCACACACAGATACAGTTACCAACACAGGCTCACGTCGGTCTCTCGCGTATATCCGGCTGTGCCCATAGGTTGGTATGTATGTGTGTGAGTGTGATTGTATGCATGAAGGTCAAAGCTGCAATAAATCTGCACCATAATGCCAACAGCCCCGTACTCCACCATTCTACGCTTCGCGTCAGCGCCAGCACCAAACCCCGGCCAGCTGCCATTTCATAACCATAACAAGCAGGCACAAGGCAAAAAAATAAAAAAAAACTACAAAAACAACACGGCAGCACGAGAGCGCTGCAGTGTTGCCAGGAGAGTACCACTGAAACGTTGAAAAGAAAAAAGTACAAAAAAGTTTGAGAAAATATGCACAAATTTCAAATTTATTACCGAAAGAAAAATCCAAAATAAATTTCAACACTCATTCAGTCGCTCTCTGGCAACACACGTCATCGCCAGCCTCCAGCGCAGCAGTGGCGCAACAATAACAACGGCAGCAGCAGTCTCACTTTGCGGCCTGCTGCCGCGGTGGCACTGGCACTGCCACTTGCAACTTTCACTGAAAATTGGTGCTCCAAAAAAAACGTAGCCGCACCCACTTTGGCTGCTGTTGCTACTGCTGTTGTTGTTGCTGTTTCATTTGGTGGTGATTCTGCTGTTGACATGAAAATGGTTGTTGGTTTTCACTGTATTTGTAGCTGCCAAAATTGTTGTTGTTGTTTTGTGTTTACCTTTTTTTGTGGCCTTAATGTCATTTAAAGCGAGATAACTCAGGTCTGAGGCTATGCCGTCACCGAGGTGGAAGTGACAATCCTATTGCAATATTGCAATGGACTCGAAGACTATCGAACCAGAGAGACTATTATTCGCTTCTATTATTATTTTTCAGAATTGAAAGCTTCAATAGACACTTAAGACAAAACAAAATTTTTAAAAGTGAAAAATTTACATATTTATATGAAAAATATTAAAAAAGGAAGTTTACTTTTTTTAATACCCACAAGATGAAAACAAGGAGAGGGTAGTTAAAAAAGAAAGGCCGAAAAAGAGAGGGGAGTTACAATTAAAATTACAATTACAAACTAACTTTAACAAAATTAAAATTTAAAATTAAATTAAAATTAATATTAAAATATAATTAAAATAAAAACTAAAATCAAATTAAAATTAAAACTAAAATCAAATTAAAATAAAAATAAAAACTAAATCTAAAATTAAAATTAAAACTAAATTTAAAACTAAAATTAAAAAAATAAAAAAAAATTAATTAAAATTAAAAATTAAAACTAAATTAAAATGAACACTAAAATTAAAGTTAAAATTAAAATTAAAATTAAAACTAAAACTAAAATTAAAATTAAAAATTAAAATTAAAATTAAAATTAAAATTAAAATTAAAATTAAAATTAAAATTAAAATTAAAACTAAAATTAAAACTAAAATTAAAATTAAAATTAAAATTAAAATTAAAATTAAAATTAAAATTAAAATTAAAATTAAAATTAAAATTAAAATTAAAATTAAAATTAAAATTAAAATTAAAATTAAAACTAAATCTAAAATTAAAATTAAAACTAAAACTAAAACTAAACCTAAAACTAAAATTAAAAAAATTTTAAAAAAAATTAATTAAAATTAAAAATTAAAACTAAATTAAAATTAACACTAAAATTAAAGTTACAATTAAAATTAAAATTAAAATTAAAGTTAAAACTAAAATTAAAACTAAAATTAAAATTAAAATTAAAATTAAAACTAAAATAAAACTAAAAATTAAAATTAAAATTATAATTAAAACTAAAACTAAAATTAAAATTTAAATTTAAATTTAAATTAAAACTAAATTAAAATTAAAACTAAAATTAAAATTAAAATTAAAATTAAAATTATAATTAAAACTAAAACTAAAATTAAAATTAAAATTAAAATTTCAATTTCAATTTCAATTTCAATTTCAATTTAAATTTAAATTAAAACTAAATTAAAATTAAAACTAAAATTAAAATTAAAATTCAAACTAAAATTAAAATTAACATTATAATTAAAATTAAACATAAAATTAAAATTAAAAATAAAATTAAAATAAAATTAAAACTAAAATTGAAATGTAAAATTAAAATTATAATTATAAATAAAATTAAAATTAAAATTAAAATTAAAATTATAAATAAAATAAAAATAAAAATTAAAATTCAAATTAAAACTAAAATTAAAATTATAAATGAAATTAAAATTAAAATTAACATTATAATTATAATTAAAATTAAATTAAAAATAAAATAAAAAAGTGAATAATTCTCGACGACAAAGCTCCCAATTCCTCGTACGGAATCAACGACAGATTGTAGATGCTTCACAGTTTTGATGTTTTCATCGGTCAAGACCGACGAATAGAACCATGGATGGACATAGGACACATAGGTTAAGCGATATACTTTTTGATTTTGAACACAAATCATAATGCAAAGATTTTCTATACTTGCTATGCCCCAAAATTTTCATACAATCTTCATACATTTATGTAATAGAAAATGAGGAAGTCATTCAACAATATAATTTCTGCATTGTCTAAATTAACCAGGACTGAGTGTGCAAACAACAGCTGTCGCACCATTATCATATTCAGCACTTATTCAGCAGAACCTTCAGTTTTCAAGCAGCTGATAGATAGTTGAATGGATGGTTCATCTGCACACAGCTGCAACAATGCTCGTCGTCGTCTTCGCTGTTGTTGTTGTTGTTAACATCATTGTTAGCGGCTGCTGTTAGCAGCGCAACTAGAATAAACTCAATTAGGAAGTTTTTCCTTTCCGGCAGTTTCTTGTTTTCGTCCTTCCCGTGCAAACATTTCCCCTACGCGAACTCGCCCATCTCGTCGGCACCCCGTATTTGCATTCGACTGCAATATGCCTAACTGTGTTTGCAAGTGGATGCGCTTATATGTGTAGGTGTGAGTGTATGTGTCGAACCTGCATAACATCACTTCGATTGCAGTGGATTTTCTTGAAGGCTGCTAAGCGCTCGTTTGCCTTCAACATTTCTTTCCGCTTCCGTCTGCGGGCTTTTTGCCTTCGCCCTCGCCTTCTTGCTCCGCCGCCCATCCGCTTTCACGTTATCCACATCTCGCTTGGGCACATATAAATGTGGCACAAGGACAGCCCACAAAACTAGTTAAGCAGATAATTTTCGTGATAGTTGCTTGCCGCTGCTGCCATCGCTGCCAACGTTGCTGTCGCTGCGGTCGCCTGCCGCAGGCCTCATGCCGCATGCCGCAGCAACGTGCAGCATTAAAGCGAGTTAAAAGTTCTCCATGTAATTGAGTAGTGTTTTGGTAGTTGGAGGCTGTGCGGACCGCGGGGGGATCATTTGCATTGGTGCGCCAGCTACACGTGTAAATGTCACTCATACGTCACGTTGGCAGCCATTTAGCGTTTTTTAGCGGCGTATGAAATTTCACAAAACTTTACACGACGCAGCCGAGAGAATGCGTTGAAAAATGTATCAGATTTTTGGTGAGCGCAGATTTAAACGTCCGAATGGTGTTGAGTTACGTTGCTGAGTTCATTGCTGCTGTGGTCGCATGACTTTGCATGCATTTCATGCATCAACTGCGCACAGCCTGCAGTCGAGTGTCAATGATACTGCGGGTTTTCGCTGTGCGATCGCGTTGCGCTATCCGCAATTACACGCTGACGGGTGGCAGCAGTGGGCGTGTTGCATGCAGCCACTTTCAATTTCATCGCAATAAAACGCAACAACACTGCACGCAACGCAACACATTCCTATCAGATGCACACACACACACACACGCACACCAATACTTGGAAACACAGAGTGACATTATTCAACCGCTCGCTGCATGCATTGAACAATGGCAGCACCAGCGCCAGTCGGTGCCGCTTTTGGAACTTTGCGCTGAAATGCGCCCAGAGCCGTTGCCACTGCCGCTGCCACTGCCGCAGCGCCAGAATGAGGCAAACGGATTATGATTTAATTGCGTGTTATTGTTGCTATTGCAGTTGCCATTGCAGTTGCCACAACGAATTTAATGATGTTGCGTCTATTGTTTTTGCTGCTGCTAAAGGTGTTGTTGTTGCCATTCTTATTTGTTTGTTTTCGCGTTTTTGTGGCTCTGTTGCAGTTTGTGTTTTGCATGCGCCGCTTACAAAAGTGTGCCTTGCACATTTTCGCCGCATCGCCCATTGAACGCACACTTGAAAAGTTCCAAGTCCCTCCACTACCCCTTTTAGCTGAACACTTTTCCGGGTTTTGGCTGCTGATTTGACCGTTGCCTCATTCACACAGCGTTGTTGCTGTTGTTTTTTGTGTAGTGTGCATCATCGAGTGCTTGCATTGGCATTCATTGCTGGCATTAAAGTTGGGTAAAAACTTGGCGAAAGCTGTCAGATTATTTATGAAGGGGCGTTACACCAATCGAAAGCAAATAGAAACATTTCAATAATATTTAACCGATTGAAAAAAAAAAAACAAAATTGCTGTATATGAAAAACTAATTATTACCGTTGATCTCATAAAACATGGGAAACTGTGAGTCAAATTCAATACTATGACTTAAAAATTAAAAATTAAAAAAATTAAAAATTAAAAAATTAAAAATTAAAAAAATTAAAAATTATGCTCATAGTTATGACGTAATAAATGTGCCGCTCAGAAGTTATTTTTCTGACTCTGCCATGTAGAAAGGACTACTTGAAACGAATGGAATGAAAAACAAAATATTGGACAAATTATAATTATTAAAAAAAAAATATTTTTGGTTCAAAAGCAACGTACCCATAAAAGCATACCCACCCAAAATATATTCAGAGTCTCGGGCAAACTTCCAAGAATATTCAAGGATAAAGTTTTAAAAGGACATTTTCAATACCTCTTCATCCTTTTGTACCAAAACATTACATTTTCTAAGATTCTAAGGATTTTTCTCTTTCATTTGATACCCATATTGTTATTCTACAATGCGCTCAATTTTTAAAATAATTTTTTGAAATAAACATGTCCTTGATATTTCAAAGTCCTTTTAAAAAAAATCCTGACGTCAGAGAGAAAAACTGAAACGCAGTTTTACTACATTTGGCCCCTAGTTTCGCGAGTATATCAATTTCTTCGTGTGTAAAATTTGTTGTCGCACGGTGTTATTACCGCTGAGCTCATAAGACATGTGAAACTGTGAGTAAAATTTAAAAATAATGCTATGACTTAACAAAAATTATGCTCATAGTTCTATCGTAATAAATGTGCCGCTCATAAGTTATTTTTCTGACTCTGCCATGTAGAAAGGACTACTTGAGACGAATAGAATAAAGAACAAAATATTGGACACAATATTATTATTTTTTAACACTAGAATGCCCGACAATCTGACATACCTAAAATGCCCATATGTAGTCATTTTGACAACATTATTGTTTACTGAATTTTTTTAATTTTATTGGTTTTTAAGTAGCAAATAAGAGTAAATGTACACGAGATTAAACTAAAATAAGCATTTAGTTTTTATTTTTTATGGTTTATAAAGTAAATTAATTTAAATAATATAGCGTACTTTACACATAAATGGGATAAAATGGAATGAAATTTGGAATTTGGAATTTGTGAATAAATTTTATGAGTGAATTTTGAATTGAAAACTTGGTAATTGTCACAAACCACTATGATATTTTTTTTTTTAATGTTTGCAATTATTTTAAATTTTCATATTTCGCAAATGAAGATGCATATTTGTCTATTTATCAGTAAGATTTGATGAAAATTGTATATATTTATAGGTAGTCAAAATGAATACTTTTGGGCATTTAAGGTAAATTTTGCAAAATTGGGGTAAAAAATTTGTTTACAATATTTTTAATTTATTTATTCCATTTAGCTTAAAAAATTAATAAAAGACACGTAAGATATTTTTTTAGAAAGCGATGCAACAAAAGTTATTTACAATAAAAGACCTCAATGTAATCAAAATGACTACCTTGGGCATTCTAGTGTTAAACACAATATTTTTGGGTCATTTTAAACTTTAAAACTTTAATTTTCGATTCAGACACAAATATCAGTTGATTTTGAGAGTGAAGAACTCTACGTTTGGCAATAAATAAAAAATAAAATAAATAAAAAATAAATTAAATAAAATTGCTCTGTTATTTGTGGTTTATTTTACAGTTCATTGTGAAATATTTAACTCAAATAAACTATTAGCAAATAGCAATTAACGAGACAATCGATTCTAGATAAATAAATTATTGAAACTTAAATTCAAACTTTCATATAATTATTAAAATGTCTGCCCAAACTCACTGGTTTACGGAGCGTATGAGTAACACATTTCAGCATATTTTTTGTTGTACCTGGCATTTGATCCTTTCTTTCTTGACAGTTGCGCTGAGCTGGCTTTGCTGTCAAATCAAACCCACAAACTTATTTACAACTTTTAGCTCTGCATAAATCAGAAAATACAAATTTTTCACTCACTAAAAAATTTAAACTTATTTACAACTTTCAGCTCTGCATAAATCAGAAAATACAAATTTTTCACTCACTAAAAAATTTAAAATCGCATCCCCAAGTAAACCATTCCAGCTACTAACTACTGCCAACGATCTTCATGATCATTTTGTAGCTCAAAGTTTAAGTTGCCAAGAAGCAACAAAGCTTCTTTCCTACTTTACCGGCAAAAACAAAACACTCTCTTAAATTCCCAGTAGTGCTATCAACACAATCGACAGCACGCACTCACAACCAGGCGCCACACACACACATACATATACATTCGCATGCGACCAGCATAAATAAATTCACTTTCACTTTGTACCATAAAATGTTAATGCCAAAAGCTGTGCAAATCACATGGCACTCGACGTAGTTGTTATTGTTGTAAGTTAAGCTCGCCTTACTGTGCCATGCTTTTCAACACTTTCGCACACACACACACACACACTCATGTACGCCAAAACAAATACAGCACGAGAGCGTGTAGGAATGTCGGCGCAGCGAAAGCTTTCGGCTCGCTTTGCGATGCTGTGCGGCAGCCAAACCCATTTTGGCAGAAAAGTTATTACGTAAATAAATGTCAAACCGCAACAGCGGCAAGCATCGACAGCAGAGCGAGCAACGACGCCAACAACAACAATGCAGCAGCAAAACAAATAAGCGAGTACGCACTCGACGCCGCCGTTCGTTCGTTGACGAAAACTGTTATAAACTGTTGTGCTGGCGCTCTCGCGCACGCACCGCTCCGGCGACTAACAACAAGTCCTCGGGCAGCGCCACATGGACGGCATTCGTTCGTTCGTTCGCTCGCTGGTGTCGTTTGCTTAAGCCGATACGTCACGAGCCCGCCGCCGCGGTGGCAGCGTGGCAGCAACACACCAATGCTTACTCGTTGTTGTGACAGGCAACGCGACTCGACGCTGCCGAAGCGGTCGTCGTCAACGCGCAGTACGAGCGCGCCAATAACAATGAGCAGCCACTAGTCGGAGCCTGAGCCACGGCCAGAGCACGAGCGCGCGCCAGAGCGAGAGCGCACGGCAGCGCTGGAGTGTTGCGGCCGCAGGGATTGCGCATACGACACGTTGGCTCGGCGCGGCGATGCTTCGTTCAGTGCTGCCCGCAATTGTGCCACATATACACTCGCAGTCGGGCAGCTGAGGAGCAGCGGAGCTCTTGGTGAATGTGGTGAAAATCAGTCATAACGAGAACGTCGTCGGGTGCTGTGTACGTTTGAGCAGAAAATCCGGTGGACGCGGCACGCGCGCTGTGAAAATACAAGAATAGCAGGCAGCAAAAAAATAGAAAGGAAAATTGCAGAAAATAACAAATTGAAGCGATTGCACGCGTGAAAATTTCAATTCAGTGCGGCTGGCAAGGTGCGGAAAATTAACGAAAGTCGAATATATCAAAAAAGTCAAAGCAAAATTCAAGTGGAAAATACGCAGCGCAACCAACACTTTTTCCAATGCACAAATGCTTGGCAAAAGATACGGCAAACACAACAGACAACAGCAGCAGAAGCATCAGCAATAATAACAATAATAAAAATCACCGCAGCAATAGCAACAACAATAGCAACGGCAGCAGCAACGCGAAAAATGTCCGCAACTTTACAAACGCCACGAGCACAAGTGAAATTAAATTAAGCAGGAAAATGTAGCAAATCACCAGCGAAGCAACAACAAATACAACAACAACAATCAGAGCAATCGCAGGAAAAACTTGACACGCAGCGACGGACAAATGGAGGCAGCGCGGGCAACAGCAACAGCAACATAGGCGTTTGCAGCAGCAACAGCAGTTCCAAAAAAAAAAATAGTAAAGGAGGCAGAAACAACGAGCCAGAAGTGAGAAACACGCCAAAAAAACGTGGCCAAATAAAAAAAAATATGCGAAAATGTCCAACAACAAAAAAGTGTGAAAAGCGTTGAAAACGGTCGCCCCTCCGCTGCCTGCAGCTCCATCAGCAGCGGCAGCAGCTGAGGGCGCGGTGTACGGTGTAAAATAGCGAAGAAATAAAAACAACATACACCAACGCACTTAACACAAATACACACATGGGCACATACTCACACACACAAAAACACGCATACATTAATACAAACACATGCAAATGTGTGCGTAAGTAGGCGCACATGAAGGCAATGGCACGGCAAGGCCGGTCGAGCAGGGCGGGACGAGACGAGACGAGACGAGTCGAGACGGGACGGGACGGACAGAAGGGGAACAACAACACTTGTATTCCATTTGCACAAAATGCACGGCACACATACGCGCGTCCAAATGTATGCAACGCATGACAATTGCGTACGTGTGTGCGTGTGTGTGTGCATGTGGGTGGGTTATTGTGTTGATGCGCTTGCACGCTTTAAATTTTATGTAAAAAAAAACAAACTCTTGTTGTTGAAACAAACAAATGTGTGCTGCAAAAAACGAGCACATTGAAGAGTGCTTTGCAAGGCAAGAAACCGAACAACAACAGCAGCAATAACGGCACAGCAACGCGTGCAACAGCAGTCCCGCCGAATGCACACACACACACACACATGCGTACGTTGGCTCACAAAACAAAACAATTTGCAAATATTTCAATTTGCTTTCCCTTTGTGTCTGCGCTTTTGCGCGTCCATTGCGTCGCTGTGCGATTATTGCGTCTTGCTTCATTTCGTCGCAGCTTTGACTTGCGTTGTTAATAAAATCGCTAGCAATATCAACAACAACAACAGGAACGAAAGTAGCAGCAACAGTAACAGCAACACAAATAGCGTGCACAATAACAACAAAAACCAAAAACAACAGTCATAGCAACAACCACTCCACCACAAAAACTACGCCGAGGTGTAAGAAGCAGCAGAAAAACACAAAATCGCCAATAATAGCTAAAGCAAGACAGCAATGGCTGTGGCAACACTGGCTAACAACCAGCCAGCAATGGCAACAACAATAAGCCAACAACACGCGCACCACACACATACACACACAAAAGAAAATTGCAAACGTCATAGCCATCGCTCGCGTGTGTGTGTGTCAGTTCAATGTTCTATGTGTGTGTGTGTATGTGTCAGTGTATGGTGTTTGTGCCTGATTCTAAGTGTGTGTGAGTGTGCATGGCTATTTGTCTGTTCTGCCCCCCCTTCAGCCGTTTTCCTGACATAAGGATTCATTTTCGGTTTAATTTCGCTTCTGCTTCTTTGACTGGCGCTGCATTCGTTTTGCTGTTTGTGCAGCTTTACGCTGAGGTTTTTGTTTTTGTTTATTTCGTATATGCCGAAAATTGCAATTTGTGTTTACGTATTTTTTTATTTTTGATTTTAGTTGTTTGTTTTTGATTTTGATTTATTCCATTTTATTTCTTACCTCTCTTTGCATCACTTCTGTTGATTTTGTTTCAATATTTCAACTTGCATTTCGCTAAACATGGCGCAACCATAAGCAAATTTCGTTCGAAACATTTCAATGAGTTTTTCCAAGGTTGTGAAAATAGTTTAAAAGCCACAAAGTGCACATTTGCTTCAGTTGAGTATTTAACAAATATTTTCAAAAGAAGTCGTAATGAAGTGCAGTGCAAGCAAACGAATTGAATGGTGATAAAGAAATATTTTGAATACATTGCAGTAATTTACGGGTTTCCGTAACGAAAGAACGAAAGAAGAATGTTGTAAAAATTAAGGAATTTTAAATTAAATTGAAAAAGTTGAGCCATAGGTGGTCAGTGACTTCAGTAATGATTCAATGTGAGAATTGAGTGAGAAAATTGTTGATTACGAAAATCAATTGAAAGTAGTTTGGTAATTTTAAATTAAATATTTTAAATTAAATAGAAAACTTTGAGCTGAATATTTGACAGCACCATAGGTGGTCGGTGACTTCAGTAATGATTCAGTGTGAGATTTAAGTGAGAAAATTGTTGACTACAAAAATTAATTGAAATAAGTTTGAGCTAGTTTGGAAATAAATTCATAATACTAAATATTTAGTTGAACAGATAACTGAAGTAAAAATACAAGAAAGATATTTTCCCACTTCAAAAAATATTTTTAAAATTAATTTGACTATAACAAACTAAATACCAACATAAACAAAGTGCGTTTATTGGACTAAATTCATAAAATTTCAAACATAAAAGCGACAGAAAATTACTCAAGTAGTTTGGTAATTTGAAATTAAATATTTTAAATTAAATAGAAAAATTTGAGCTGAATATTTAACAGAACCATAGGTGATCAGTGCCTTCAGTAATGATTCAATGTGAGATTTGAGTGAGAAAATTCTTGACTAAAAAATAAATTGAAATTAGTTTGGGCTAGTTTGCAAATAAATTCATAATACTAAATATTTAGTTGGACGGATAACTGAAGTAAAAATACAAGAAAAATATTTTACCGCTTCAAAAAATATTTCAAAATTAATTTGACTATAACAAACTAAATACAAAAATAATCAAAGTGCGTTTATTGGACTAAATTCATAAAATTTCAAACATAAAAGCGACAGAAAATTGCGCAAAAATATTTTAAGATTGGATATTTTCAAATGTATACATATATTGAGAATTTAAAAATTCAGTTCAAATGAAGAAGGCATTGTGGAACCACTTGCAACAGTTTCAAGAATGAAGAATGAAATTAAATGATGTGACATAAATTGCAAATTTTCTTTACGCATTCGAATACTTGGAGCCTATCTGACCAAAACAGCATCAGAATTTTGATTTCCGAAGTCACAGAATATTATAGAAGTAGTCAAACTGAACTTACAGAACTTATATAGTAACGTTGCCGAAATCAAACATCCTCCTTGGTGTTTAAATTGGAACTGAACTTCTTTATTTTCTTACAACACGTTGATACAGCACACAGATCTTGTTATCTCATTTTTCTTGCTCGCTTAGATAATAGTAACAGTAGTTGGTATACAAATGAGTGCGAATGTAATTATGTGTATGTGTATGAAAGGGTGAGCAAATGAGTGACTAAGTAGATAAGTATAAGCAGTTAATATAAGAATGAGTGCGAGTGTAATTATGTATGCAAATATGTAGTATGAAAGAGTGGGTGAGTTAAATACATAGGTAGGTGTCAGTGGAGGGTTACACTACTCCTCCAACGCCAGAATAAACAGTCCCTGATTATTCGTGATATAAATAAACATTTTTCATAATTTTTCTTCTCTTTTTTTTCCCCTTTTTTTTCAATTTTCGAATTTTACAATGTTTGAATTTTTTCTTGTCTGTGTCGCTTCTTTCTTGCGCTTTTATTACAATCATTAATTCGTATCATTATTATGACGCATTAATTATTTATAACGTTTATATGAATGTAAGGATGTATATATCTAAATTTATATTTGTGTATGTAAAAGTATGTAATTTTTCTTTTAAATTTGCGTTTTCCTTTTTACCTGTGATTTATAAATTTTCTTAAATTTCTCCTCATTAGATAATAGATAATTTCCATCTTGCTTATAATTTGTAATTTTTTTATATCTGGGTTGTGATTTCCCTACTCTATTATTGTTTACAATGTTGTTGGCAAAACTATCGGTCTCAACCCTATTGGTTTTTTGGTTTAACGTATTTATTCGTTTCGCTTTTTTTTCGTGTATTGTTTTTGAAAGTTTAAGTATTTCCTCACGTGAAATTATATTATTTAAAAGATCAATTGGTCGATTACTAGTAGTAGTGTGTATTGTATTATTATATAATACTATTGCTTTATACACTTTTTCATAAATGTCGTCTTTGTTGTTTGGATCTGCATTAAAAAGTCGAATATGCTCGTTTAGGGTGCCATGTAACCGTTCAACATCTGCGTTTCCGGTTTTCCGATACGCTGTAGTTGTGTGAAAATTTATGTCTTGATTCTTCAAAAATTCCCTAATTACAGCAGTGTCTAGTTCATTGTCGAATATTAGTAAATTTGGCTTGCCTAAATATTGAATTCTTTGTTTAAGTGCTTTCAGTATTGAGACCCAGGTTCTGTCTTCCAAGTAGTAAGCGGTTGCATATTTTGTAAGCTTGTCTATGCTAGTCAGATACATAATGCCACGCTGCGGGTACCATATATCTAAATGAACAATATCATTGTGTTTTTCTGGGGTAGGCGTAATGTTTAAACCGTATTTTATTGGAGTTCTATCAAATTTTGCAAGTCTACATATTTCACAGCTATTAATATATTTCTGGATTTCTTTCTTTAATTTTGGGTAAAAGTAATTCTTTCTCAACTCCTCGTAAACTTCATTTATTCCTCTGTGATTATTTTTAAAATGGTTTCTTTCTATTAATTGTAAGAGCTTTTCTCTATCGATTAAATCTTCTACAAATAAGTTTGCTTTTAATATTCTCAAATTTGTATTTTTCGCAAAATATTTAATATACAGGGATTGGAATTCTAAGTATAATTTAATATTTGGACAGAAAACTACTGCGAGTCCTTTTTCAGGTAATTTTTCTCTCATAAAATTCAGAAGGTTATCATTATTTGTTACTTTAAAATTATGTCGAATCTTATTTTTAAACATTATTTTCGTTTTACAAGAATTAGCATTTGAATTTTCGATAAATATTTGATTTTTGAATAGATTAATAGGCTGCTCTGTTATTCTAATATAGTCCTTATCATCGTTTTCTGCGCTATGAATTGTGTTTGCCTCTTCATCAAATAATTCGTGTAAATTTATTTCTACTTCATTATTTGATTCGCCAAAGCATAATCTGCTAAGACCGTCGGCGATTACATTTTCCTTTCCCTTAATGTAATTAATCTCAAAGTCGAATTCATTCAGTCTGATTTTCCACCGCTGAATTTTGGCATTTGGTTCTTTTATATTTTGAAGCCAAATTAAGGGACGATGATCTGTTTTGATAATGAATTTGCGGCCAAAAAGATATGGACGAAAGTATTTCGTCGCCCACACGATAGCCAGCAATTCTTTTTCAATCGTACTGTAGTTTCTCTCGTGCCCGTTTAGCGTGCGGCTGGCAAAAGAAACTACTTTGTTACCCTGCATTAGGGCTGCTCCTAAAGCAAAATTGCTCGCATCGGTAACAAGCGTGAATATTTTGTTAAAATTAGGGTGGGTCAGTATAGGATCATTTTTAAGTAAGGTTTTCAATTTTTCAAAGGCCGCTTTATAGTCTTTATCATTAATATCAATTTTTGCCCCTTTTTTTAAATATTTAATGAGGTGATGGCCAATCTTCGAATAATCTTTAATAAAGCGCCTATAATAACCCGTTATACCCAAAAATGATTTTATTTCTTTTTGTGTTTTAGGTAGTAATATTTTATCTATTGCTTTAAGTTTTTCAGGGTTTGGTTTAATACCATCAGGAGTGACAACATGGCCTAAAAATTCAGTTTCCCTGGCTAAAAAGTTGCATTTATCAACTTGTAGTTTCAAATTTGCCTGACTCAAACGTTTAAGTATTTTGTCGATCGCTTCTAAGTGTTCTTCTATACTCGTAGAAAAAACTAGAACGTCGTCCAAGTAAACTAGACAGATTGACCCAATGTATTCTTTTAATACATTGTTAATCAGCCGTTGAAAGGTTGCTGGCGCATTACGAAGACCAAATGGCATACGTAAAAATTCATAATGGCCAGTAGCTGTTGAAAATGCAGTTTTCGGAATATCGTCAGGATGGACTTCAATCTGATGAAATCCCTTAGCCAAGTCAAGGGTAGAAAAGTATTGACATTTCCCTAGTTTGTCGAAAATATCATCAATGTTTGGCATGGGAAATCTGTCCTCAACTGTAACATCGTTTAATTTCCGGTAATCAATAACTACCCGCCAATTTTGTTTATTGGACGAATCTAACTTTTTGGGAACTATCCATATCGGACTATTGTAGGGACTATTTGAGTGTCTAATTATATTTTGTTTAAGCATATTCTCAATCTGATTATTAACTTCATTTTTATGGATCTCCGGATATCTATATAATTTTGAATAAATTGGCATATCGTGCTTCGTTACAATTCTGTGCTTTATTTCATTGGTAAAAGTTAGGTTGTCATTTTTGTCATAAAATACGTGTTTATGTTTTTTGATGATTTTAAGTAATTTTTCTTTTTCATATTCTTTAAGATGATTTGTTTGAATGTGGGATATGATATTAGATTTTTCAACTTCGCAATTAAAAAAATAAGTATCTTTGTAAGTCAAATCGTTATAAATTTCTTCTTCTTTAGACAAACATAACGTTATAACAGCACTACCAGTAATAAGTTGCCTGTTAGGAAAGTCGATGATGCAGTTTAAATTTCCCAAAATATTATTCCCTATAAGTCCATCAAATTTTTCATTGAATGGGTATTCTAAAAATTCGCAATGATAGTCAATTAAATTAAATTCTTTAAATATAGGAAATTTACAAAGTTTTGTTATTGATATTGTTGTGTTTAATGCTTTGGCTATTACATTTACATCTTGCTTCCATTTCGGGTGACAAATGTTGGGATTAATTATGCTAAATTCAGCCCCAGTATCAATAATAAATTTCAATTTTCTAATAGGGTTATTGATTACTATATAGGGAAGTCCTGCTCGTGTGCTATAGGAAAATTTACATTAGAGTTACCTATTTCCATTGGCTCATCTTGTCGTTGGAAATTGTCAAAATTTTGTGGATTCGCTTGCCTAGATTGATTAAAATTGGTACCGGAATGAAATTGAGAAGTGTTTCTGTTAGTATTGTGCGAGTAATTTGATCGCCTAGTCCGATTTGAAAAACTTGGATTTCCTTCTTCGTTATTAGTCCTATTACGATTTATATTAGGAATTTGTTGGCTTTGATGAGACGAATATTGTTGAGTTTCAAAATTGTTGTTTGTTCTGTTATTACTATTGTTAAATGTTCTTCCTTGAAACGAGTTATTAGCATTATTGTAATTATTACTAAAGTTAGTTCTTCTTGTATTTGTGTTTACGTTCAAGTAATCTCTTTTAGCCGGTCCGTATTGTGTATAATGTTGATGTCTGGCTTCTGATATTATTCTAAAAGCATCTTCAATAGTCTTAGGGTCTCTAGCAAATATCATAGTCCGTGTTGGTTCGGGAAGATGGTCTCTGAAAGTTCTAAGCGCAATTCTATTTATTTCGTCAGTAGTATAAGTATTGTCTCCGTGGGTTAAATTTCTGTTGTGAATTTTATTAGCAAGTTTATTTATTTTAAAGTAATAATTTTCTATAGTCCCCTGTAATTTACATGTTTTTAAATTATCCATTAGTTCGTTACTAGTGTATTTCTCGCCGAAGCTCTTCGTTAGTATGTCTTTCAAAACAGTCCACGTTGTTACATTAGTGTGTCTGTGAATCGCTTCCCTAGTTTTGCCAACACATTTGTTTTTTATATATCCAAAAAGTATATTTGTATTATTGTTATTAAACTCTAAAATTGATGGAAGAATGTTTTCGACTTGGTTTATAAAGTCTGGTAACTGACTCGGATCGTTACCATCAAAACACTCAATATTTTTAATACAGGCCAAAATTAAGTTAAATCTATTTATTTCTAATGCTTCCATGGTAAATTGTTAAATTGTTATTTAAATATGTAGAAAAAGAAAATCAACCCAGATGCAAGCAATAAGAGCAGAACAAACTAGATAAAGATGAATAATAAATAAGAGTAGTTCGAAAATATATATGTATATTTATAAATTCAATTAAAAGTTAACATTTTTAAATTTAAATCATAATCATTCAAGAAATTGTTTTACGATTAACAGTCAGTGTTGTTTTTTTTTCTTTTTTTTTTTTTTTTTTTTTTTTTTTTTATTACGTCACGTTACGTTTACGTTACTTCTACTATGCTTCAAGTGGTTGCTTGTTCTTTACTTTAAAATATTAATGCTAGTATATTTTAAATTTTGATTTGTTTTGTAATTGTAGTTTATCCTCGCTATCAAATACGAAATCTTGCTTGTTTTGTTATTTAACATTACGTTACGCTGCGATAAGCTTCTATAAATTTAAATGTAAGTGGTAGATTGTAAATTGTAATTTTTGTTTTGTTTACTTTTGTATTTTCATATTTATATGTATTCAATTTAATAATATATGTAGTATTACGTTTATGTGATAACTTAAGTGTAAAATTAATTTTAATTAATGATTACGTCCGGTGTTGTTGTTACATGGATCCTTGTTACTGTTGTTGTTATTTCAATTTTGTTCTTGAATACCTGTTGTCTGCTGCACAGTGCTTCTTCTGCTCTTCCTTTTCCCTTTTTTGTAGTTGTTGTTTGTAGTTTTAGTTTCGCTTGCAATTTCAGTTATAATTTGTAGTTATGCAATTTACTTTTGTTGTTGTATTGTAGTTTCAGTTAAAATTTCAGTTATAATTTGTAGTTTTGCTATTTGCTTTTGTTGTTGTATTGTAGTTTTAGTTTCACTTGACGTTTCAGTTATAATTTGTAGTTCTGCTATTTGCTTTTGTTGTTGTATTGTAGTTTTAGTTTCACTCGAAGTTTCAGTTATAATTTGTAGTTTTGCTATTTGCTTTTGTTGTTGTATTGTAGTTTCAGTTTCACTTGAAGTTTCAGTTATAATTTGTAGTTTTGCTATTTGCTTTTGTTGTTGTATTGTAGTTTTAGTTTCACTTGAAGTTTCAGTTATAATTTGTAGTTCTGCTATTTGCTTTTGTTGTAATATATGTATATTAAACTAATTTTAATTATTAGAAATTAGTTACTCCATTGAGTTTATTTTACATTGATCATTTTTCCTTTATCTAAATTTCGTTTTGGTTTTTTTTTTTTTTTTTTTTTGTTATTCAAAAGATGAAGATTGTCATACGTTTCCAGCATACATGAATTTATCGTTTAATCTAATTTTTCCGTTTCAAATTTTTGTTGCTTTTTAATTTTCTTTGTTTTGTGTTTCGCTCACGATAATTCGACACTCAATCCTGTCTACATTAATTCCGTTTTTATTTCGAGTTATGTGCACTCTTATGTTTCTTTTTCACTTATTCCACTGTTTTTCTCCTTTCGTGCAAATTTTAGTTCATGCCCGTCTTGTCCGCTGCTTTTTCGTTTTACCGTTTGTTTCTTTCACTCAAATAACGAGACTTATTTTCCGTTAACCGTCATTTTCATGTTTGGCTTGCATTTATACTTATTTTCCGTTAGCCGCCATTTTCAAGTTTGGTTGTGCACACATTTGCTACAAAACCGAACACGTGTTCCTTTGACTACGGCATCAGAAATTTCTTAATTTCCACGCCCAACTTTGTCGATTATAACCTCACAACATTTATATTGCAAAAACTTTTCATTAATTTGCCCGATTAGTTCGCTATTTGTTCTTGTTTTTTTTTTTTTCTTTTTTTTTAAATATCAATTACACCTGTTGTATAGTTTTTATTTTCTATAAAGTTCTTTTAGACTTAAAAGTCCACTTTTTTTACGGCCTTTCGAACGGAAAACTTCACGTGGCCACACGACGACCATAGTTGTTAATTGCTTCTAATTTTTCTTTCTTCGCAGCACCCATAAAGGGGACCTACCGCGACTGTACTTTCCTGTACCTTACAATGTTGCTTTTTGTTGTTTGTTTTTTTTCTCCAATGTCTTTCAACGTTGCGTTTTACTGCTTTTTCCTTCTTTTTTTTCCTCTTGCACAAATAATTTTATTTTCCAAAATTTTAAATAGTTTATTAACAAATATTTGACTCCTTGCCTAATACTGTTTTTGTTTTCTTTTTTCCTCGTCGCCAGTAACGTTGCCGAAATCAAACATCCTCCTTGGTGTTTAAATTGGAACTGAACTTCTTTATTTTCTTACAACACGTTGATACAGCACACAGATCTTGTTATCTCATTTTTCTTGCTCGCTTAGATAATAGTAACAGTAGTTGGTATACAAATGAGTGCGAATGTAATTATGTGTATGTGTATGAAAGGGTGAGCAAATGAGTGACTAAGTAGATAAGTATAAGCAGTTAATATAAGAATGAGTGCGAGTGTAATTATGTATGCAAATATGTAGTATGAAAGAGTGGGTGAGTTAAATACATAGGTAGGTGTCAGTGGAGGGTTACACTACTATATACTTCAGAGAAAATTAAACTGATTCTTGGTTCAAGCGTTTGTTCGTTATGAAGCTAAAAATTTTGAAGAACTTATATTACAAAAAAGTTTTGCACTTGTGATAATCCATTAAATTTTACTTTCAAAAATGCATTTTGCGACCCAAAAGAAGAAAGAGAAAGAAGAAAGAAATACAAAAGAAGAGAGAAAGAAAAACTATATTAAAAAAAGAAACTGCCGCTTGCTTCTAAACTCTGTGGAGTTTTTCTTAATTTTCCAATCTTTGGTGGGAGTGGTTGCCATTTTCTCAAACCTATTTCGAATTTTATGGAAACAAGAACTGTTTGTACTCTAAACTAATGCAGATTATATATGTTTGATTGCTTTGAAATTAATTTCAATATTAATTCTCAATCTTCTCTTAATACTTCTATTTTCTGAATAAAGAATAACCATTCACAATTCCTTGGTCCATGTTGGTTCAAAAAGAACAATAAATAAGCAAAAGAAGACGAAACGCAAGCATTAAACTTTTTGAAAACATTTTGCAATGTTTAGTTCCTTAATTGATTTAAGATTTATTTATTTTATTTATTTATCTATTATATTATTATTTATTATTATTTATTATTTATTTTAAGATTTTTACTGACTCATTCTAGAACCCTGATTCGTGTGTGTGTTTTTTATTGAAAAATGATTTTAAGCTCCTAACATGTAAATTGAAAAAGTTTAACACAAACGTTGACATGGAGTCTGCCTGACTCTCTTTGTTGTTGCCATGTTTGCTAATAAAACAATTAACTTGAAAGCTAAAAACGTACACAATACGAAATAATTGCAAAGTTCCAAAAAAGTACTTAGAATGTCATCTTCAGAAAGTTGAATGCGTGTAAGCATCTCTGAGTTTAAGTATTTTGAAAATCTAAATTTAATTACCTCCTTTTTTTTAAAAGGTTTTTTAAACGTTTACTTAAAGGCAGCCACAAAATATTTACGCAAATTATTTTCCTCAGCTGCAACACTGCAGTTTGCTCAATAAACTTTTAAAGAAAGCCACAGCTAGAGTAGGAAATTTCACTCGCTTCTCTCAAGCCAATTCAGTTTAAGCGCCAACAAGTCTCACAAATATTCGACTTGGACACTTGGACAACAAACGCTCTTGGCTTTGTGAAATTAAAACTGCAAATGAAATATTATCCGTAAAAGTTGAAGATTTAATCGTGATTGCAAATTGCAAAAGCAATGCTTTGCCCACTCAGCGCCGCATGCCGTCGGCCACGCACTAAACAAATCAACTCTGCTTGGATGTTCGAATTTGAAAAGAGCTGAACGAGTGCGGCAAATGCTCAAAGTGAAATTTTAACACCACTAACAACATTTTGCACAACTTCAAAATACACGCGGCGAGCAGTGAAATAATCTGCTTTCACTTTAGCTTTGAGCACGGCAAAGAAAACGTTCGCAACATTGCTGGGCAGCAGAACTTTGGGGCCAGCTCGTAAGCGCACTCAGCTTGCTTCGCGTTCATTCGCAGTGCGCTGAGACGCATTGGGCGCACATGGCTGCGTCATTGGGTCGGCCGTGATGCGCCCACGCGGACCGACAGACGACAGCCGACAGGCAGTTTTATGTCGTCGTCGCGGCACTCACGCGCACTGCTGGCCTGAGTGCAATTAAGAAGTTTGGCTCTTGGGCAACAACCGCAGACAATTACAAATGTTGCCGCATAACTGCCGCGATGCCTTAGCGGCCGCAGTTGTAGTGAGCAGATGCGTTGAAGACGCTTTAAGTGTTGAATGTTGTGTGCGTCTTGATTGCCACTGCGTGTCGTTGGCGGTGGGAAAATAGTGTCAGCGCTGGCGACATCAATGCCAGCTCCGACATGCCAACTGGCGGTGCTTGTTGCAATACACTAAAAAAAAAATTCACACACTGAGCCCCACACATAAATACTCTCGTGTGTATGTGTGTGTGTGTGCGTTCTTTTTCGTGTTTGCGTTGTTGCAGTGACAGCGGTAGCACCTCACACTTCATATTTCGCATTGCTGTTGTCCTTGTGCCAAAAAAAGAATAATAAAAAAAAAACAGACGAAAAAAAAAACTGAAACGCAAAGCGAATGTGCAACGCTGGTGCGTGCGTAGCAGCGACGCTGGGGGGCAGCGAATTGTAGTATTGCATTGCATGTCCTTCACCGTTTTATGCAGGCAGGCATATAAGCACACAATCAGGCAGCGAAGCAGCAATGGCAGCCACGTACCCAAGCAGGCATGCAAAACAGCAGCAATACCAATAACAACTAAAACAACAACAACAACAATGTGCTAGAAAAATATGCAAAAAGAAGAAATGCCATGCAATAAGGCAACACACAATTTGTGCACTGGGTTTTCTTCGTATTCCTCTTCTTATTCTACTTCTTGGTCTAAACAAAGCCAAAGTGAAAGAAAAACGCAAAACGAACAACAACAACACAGTCAGTTATTAATGCGAAAAGATGCGCAAAAATAGCAAAACCAATTTCACGCATTTTTCCGTATGCCTGCGAGTGCATAGTTTTAGGCGCCATTTGGAAATATGCAAAAAATACCCTCAACTAGTTATAGCTGCAGCGTTCTCGAATCGTTGAAATCGTTGAAAAGAAAACAACAATTTTCGGTGCAACAATTTTCGTTGCTGCACGCGAAGGCCACATGTGAGGCGAAAATGTGCAAGAGGCAGTGTACTTTTAGGCGCAAAATGCGTTCTACTCACTGAGCTGCGAACCAGCCTCCAAATGCGCTTTAAATGCGCTGAAGGGTTAGGAATTTAGCTGAAAGCAACCTCAGGCAATGCCTCGTTGTGATTTGAATTTTGGGTGGACAAATTTTGAATTTATGTAAACAGCTGTTCTCATTAGTTTTCACACGAACTTGTGTACTATTTCTGCGAAGGCTATCGATTAAAAGCAATTTTCTTTGGAAGCCAATGGAATACGAGATTTTTTTCTTTATATCAATTTTTCTCTGTTGATATTTACATATTAGGCATTTTTTAAGCTCACTTGTAGACTACTCCAAAAAATTAATGCGAATTGTGTGAATAAGAACAGCGCTGCATTAAATTGATATTATTTTTGCCTTATTCCTATAGTTTGCTGTTTTTGCAAATCAGTTTTGAAGTTTTAATTTAATTTATTTCGGCCATACACAAAAATGCACAAAAAAAGGAATTTTTTAAGCTCGCTCGTAGGGCTGCAGGAATTGCTTTCAACTCCAAAAAATTCATTAGTTAATTAATTATTTTTGTCTTATTCCTATAGCTTGCTGTTTTTGCAAATCAGTTTTGAAGTTTAAATTTAATTTTTTCGGCCATAAAAAAAATGCACAAAAAAAAAGGAATTTTTTAAGCTTAGTTGTAGGGCTGCAGGAATTGCTTTCAAGTCCAAACAATTAATTAGTTAATTAATTAATTATTTCTGTCTTATTCCTATAGTTTGCTGCTTATGCAAATCAGTTTTGAAGTTTAAATTTAATTTTTTTCGGCCATACACTAAAATGCCCATTACTTAGCAACGACCGACTATGTCTAATGCCCACATTAGCCTACATCAAGGCGCTTCAGGTCACTCAACTCACATACACACACAACCAACTCTATACTTAGCCACCTACGCGCTACTTCGCTTACACACTTCGCCGCTCCTCACACTGCATCTGCTTCAATTACAGGAAATGCATACGAACACAATTACTAAGCTTTAACATACACACAAAAAATTCCAACTGATTTCAAAGTAAGCAATGAAATCTTAGCAAAATGTATAAAATTCTAAAAAAAGCCCATTTTACGCCAACTCTCTTCTCGACGTAAGTGCAAAATAATCAAAAAATGTCTACTAGTGAAAAGTGTGCAAAAATTATTTTAATGCAAAATGCTAAAGAAAGATCGTCACGAAATCACATAAACCGCAATTCCAGTTAGTTAATGAAACGACTAAATAAGTAAATAAATAAATATATATGAGAATGTAATGGAAATAGTGAATGAATAAATTATTGGGCAATTACGAGTTAAGCATAATCGTTGTAGTTGTTAAGTGAGCGTCGTTGTTTGTTTCATTTCCGTTGTGTCATTGGTGTCTATTCAACTGTTATCGTAGCTAAAGCCAACTATATATATATATATATACTACATACATGTATATTGAACGTTCGTCATATTTGCCGTCGTCGTTGTCGTCGTCAGCGTCGCAGCGACAGCATAACATCAATTTAGCAAAAATTTTAATTAAGCGTGAATGAAAATCAAAATCACAACATGAATCAGAATCTGAATCAGAGTATTCCGAATGTAATAAATAAAACACAAAGCTGCTCAAGCGCAAATGTCTGATTGTAAATAGCAGCAGCAGTAGCAGCATTAGCTGCAACAACAACAACAACATCACTTATAACAATAGAAACAGCCAGCGCAACCATAATAATAGCTATAACAGCAACAACAACAACAACCGCCACAGCCATAGCACAAATATCACAAAAACAATAGCCATATTGATAGCAAAATCAAAAACACAAAAACAAAAACACAACAATACTAATAAAATCAACAACCACCACACACTCGAATCGCAATTATATATAGAAATAATTGCTAAAAATGTGTTCATTATAAATACAACAATAAGGCGAGAACGAGAACAGATGATGAAGTTGCAGCAGCAGTAAAAATTTGTGATTTAATTTTAATCAATTAGTTGAAAAGTTATTTTCGTTTTTATTCTCGTCGTTGTCGTCGTCGGAAATTTTTCGGCAAAAAGTTTGCGTCGTCGTTTTGGCGTTGCCGTCGTGGTCGTTGTCGTTGTCGCCGATGACGTTATCGTTGTGTCGCATCGTCGCATTGGACCGGTGCACACTGGTTGCACACGGCGCACGTCGCACGCCGCCGCGCGTCGCACTTTTTGAAAGCACAGTTTTAGGTTAACATCAACAAAGCGCAATCAGTGCGTGATTTAGTAAATTAATTACAACTATAAATTAACGTAATAATATAACGAAAATAATGGTAATTTAGCGGCATAATTATATATATATAAGAAATAACAACAACAACAACAACACAAAGCCTTGCACGGTGCTCTCGTAGAAAGCACTAAAGAGCTTTTAGTTGGTAGTTATCGTCTAATGAATTAATTATGATTACAACAATCAATTGCAATTTCATCAACTTTACAACTAAATATACGCAAATAAAAGTTAATTAGTTACCAAAATACATGCGAACCCAATGCGCGCTGTAAATAATTGAAAATCGCTAAACACTAAACATTTTTAACAATACACGAATATCGACGAATTGAACGCGACTAAACGCCAAGAACAAATGTGGGCATGTTGCACATTGCCGATAGCGTAAACACGTCAACAATTAGCACAACTACCACAACCGCAACAACAAAATCGACCACTGAACTTGTTGTTGCCTCTACGCCCTGCACCGCCGGACAAAGACACCCGACACCGCCGCTGCTTGCATTACGCGAACATAGCAACTCCACGCCTCCAACTCTTCAACTCAACACATCGCAGTGCGAACCTTTGAGGTTGAGTAGATACACCTTTCCCTTGCTCCCTTCAGCTTCGACGAACGCACTCACAGACGGATTCGCCGCGCCCACTAGGCCGCACGCCTGCCGCCCACGTCGCCGGACGTCGACGCCCGACGCTCGGCTTGTCCGCATCATCGCCTTTGCACCGCCGCTTAGCCGCTCATTCTGGCCGCCTCACAACAGAGCGAAAGCGACAACAACAACTCTGTTAGCGGCAGTGGCAGCGACAAGAAGACCTTCTCGTTGCATTGCTGTTGCGTGATAGTCGACATAACGCCAGTTTCGCAGGCCGGACGTTTGACATCGGCAACAACGGCCTCGGGAAGGGATGTAACCGCTGGCGGCAGCGGCGCTGGTGGTGGCAGCGGTGGTGGCGGCGTTCTCGGCGATGGCGTCTCACAGCTAGCCAGCAGCCTCTTTCGCTTCGGCAGCAAAAAGCGCGGCGTCTGCATTTGCAACGCGCAGTGCCGGCTGCAGCCGTTGGGCGAGGGGCCACTAGGACCGACGATCAAAACTCATCATGGCTCACTGGATCGACTGCTGCAGCAACAGCAGCGACCACCGACCGCTGCCACGGCGGCACGATCCATCGGCGGTGTGGTGGACGGTGGCGGCAGCGGTGCACTGCTGGGCTCCGCCGAAGGCTCCGATGGTGACGGCGACGATGAGAAGGAGCCCGACGCGCCACCGCCACGCCCACCATCGCGCTCCAGCAAACCCAACGTTCGCCAGATGAAGGAGGAATTCGATCGCGGCGTGGAGGTGGAGAAGTTCTATCATCAAATCAACGGCGACATATTCGAGATCACGCGGCGAGTGCGTGCCCGCGACGAGGACACCATCGAGCAGAAGGTGATCAAGCGCAAGGGATCGGTGCGTTTGCCGCCAGAGCCGCCGCCGCCGCGTCAAGGCAGCGCCGCGCCACATGTGTACGCACACGCTCACCACGGACACGTGCACGGGCACGTCCATCACCATCACCGGACACACGCGGTGCCTGACGAGCAAAAGCCACAACTGCCGCCCCGGCGGCAGAAGAGCGCCGAGGAGGTGCCAGTGAGCAAGAGCACGACCCGCGCGCCCGAGGAGCTTGAATGGTTCGACCGCAGGGCGCAGCAGCGACACTCTGCCCGCTCAGCGGAAAGCGGTGCAGTGCGCGAGGAAACTATCGAGTGGCTGGAGCGGCAGCGCGGTCCGGTGCGCACCTCCTCCGGCCCCAGCGAGATTACTGTGATGAAAGATGAGGTGCCCGAGTGGCTGCTGGAGCATTTGCCACGCAAGCGCTCCATGGCTGAACGCCAACCGCAACAAGCGGACTCGAAAGCGAGCGCCGCCTCATACGCAAAAGCCTTAAAAGAGGAGCTAACGGAGCTGCTGAAGAAGCCTTTGTCGCGTCAGAGCTCCGGCCCGGGCGAATTTTCGCTGCTCAAGACCGACATTGTCGAGTGGCTGACCAAACTGCAGACATCCAAGCTGGCGGTGCGCGACGATGCGACGGCGCCGTCCGTGAAGCCGCGAAGGCCTCATCACCGCCGCAACGGCAGCGGCGACACGCAACGCTCGCACTCGCAGGAAGACGCAACCATTGCGCAGCAGGCGGCACGCAAACGCCACTCGCTCGGCCACAGCGATCGCAGCGAAGAGGACATTCCCGACTGGATTGCGTATCCGCTGCATCGGCTGCAGTCGGTGGGCAAGACGCCCACTCAGCCCGTACTCGTGGATAGGCGCTCAGCACAAGCCGGCTTCGCCGACCTACACCACAAGCCGGTGCCGCCGCCACCCGCGCAACATCTACAGCAGCAACCGATTTTCACAGAGCGCCGCCACCACGAACGTTCGCGCGAACGCAAACTGCGGCACTCGGCCAGCGAGGTGGTGACCACGCCCACCACCACGTCCATTGCTGCTGCCGCCGCGCCCAGTCACCTGGAGCGCCTCTACGCCAAGCCTCACAAGGAGCGCTATCAGTATGTGCCTAAGGACGCGAAGGACATGCTGCCGCCGCCCCAATTGCCTCCTAAGGAGACCGCTATGCACACTGCCGTTGCCGCCGCCACCTCAGCACCAGCGCGCGAATCGAAGCGAGAGCGCTCGCGCCGCCACCAGACGCAACGCTCGGCCACCGTGTCCGACATGTCCGGCCACCACAATGGCGGCCTCAAGCGCAAGTCCTCCTCCGCCGAGCGTGCGCCCCGCTCGCCGTCGCCCTGCAACGATCCCTCCTGTCGACTGTTGCCCATCTGCACCGACCCGCACTGCCGCTACCTGGAATGCCAGGCCACTAGCCGCGGCGCCGCCATGGGCATCATAGGCATGGACGCCGCGTCCACGTCCACCTCCACCATGAACCTCGCGCGCCACCAACAAGTCGCCAAGGCGCAAATGCACACAGTGCCTCCACACATCGCCACATCGGATGACACGCCCACGCCACCACCACCACCCGCGCCACCTCAACACCTGCCGCCACAACGTCGCCTGGTCATTTGTCACGAGTGCCGCTCCTGTGCGCCGCTTCTCAGCTGCCAGAATCGAAAGTGCTTGAACGCCGCCAAATGCAACTCACTGCCCCGCTGCGCAGCGGACTTCAATCGGCTGCGCACCACCCTCGCACAGCCGCCCGCCACGCTGGACGACATCGAGCCGGCGCCCGAAACGCCTTCGCCACCAACGCAGCGCCACGGCATGCACCAGCGCAGCAACTCGCAGCCGAACACACTGCAGCGCGGCGACTCGGGCGCCACGCTGTGGCAGGAGACGGCCCAGGTGCATGCGCCGCCCGCCGCACTCGTGACCACACGGCAGGCGCACAACGGGCGCGGCAACGGCGCGCCACATCTCAACGGTGCTAACGGCAAACTCATGAAGTCCGCATCGGCGGCGTCGCTCAACTCGCGTCGCCGCCGCCACAAAACGGTGCACTTTGGCGAGAATCTGCTGCGCGAGGTCTGCCAGAATCGTAAACTAATCAAAACAGAACAAGTTCCGTCCGGTTCGGCGCCCATGAAATCCAACATACAAATGCTGTACAACTTCGTGGAGGGCGTACTGAGCGCGTGGGTGGACGACGACGAGGATCAGGTGCGCTCCGGAGCCGAATCAGAGCCGGAGCACGGCACCATGGCGCTGAAGCCCATACATCGCTGCAATCGGCTGCGCTATCAATGCATCAAACGGATTGTCGAGGAGGCGGCCGAACTGCAGGGCACTCTGAAGCTGGGCAACTCGCGCTATCGCCATCGCCACTGGCGTAGCACGGCCAAGCAGTGCAACGAAATGTTCTTGCGAAAGGTAACACAGCATTCCATACAAATTGGGTTCTTTTCAGATGTTCGGGTGGCAATTCGGTTCGTGCTGCTGCTTCTATGCGCCACGTCTGTTCACAATAGATAACATTTATTTGATTATTGAAGTCAATGGACAGTGCTGCCAAAACGGCGCTGATTTTAAATTGTCTAAGTAGAAAACTTATTGCTTTACTTAACGGTTATAAAAATATCTAAAATAAAATCAATCAAATAAAAATCAGTTCAGTTTAGCTTTCAAACAGTTCAGTATTTGCGATTTTGTTAAACTTAATTAAGTGGCAACAGCCATACAAAAGTCAATTCAATCACATCCTTCATAATTTCGCTGCATTCGAGCGTGTCCTTGCGCTCATTCAGCCAACGCATGAACGCGCTTTCATTGCGTTGCGCAGCTACGCCATGCCCAGCGATGCGTACAAGAACTTGAGTGCTTCCAATCGTAAAATCGACACATTCACCAAAAATACACATTACACTTTTGTTACATATGTGCATACATATGTATGTGTGTGCTAAAACATGTATGTAGCTACCGAAGTACTTTTGTCCTTGAAGCGCCAATGGCAATAATTAGCTGCAGCGCCACGGCTTCTCGGCTATAACTCAGCAATTTTGAACTTTATGACCCACGCTGCTCTCCACTACGAGCACATCCCCTCACTTCTCAAATGGAGCATGCCAACTCAACTCAACTCAACCCAATCCAATTTAATTATTAACAAAAATAACAAATTTTATCAACGTAATCCGCAAAATCACTGTCAATACCGCAGGCACTGCATGCACAGCGCACTCACTGCGCCCCAGCCGCCCACGCACTCTGAACGGTAGTGCCGACCGAGCAAATAGGGCGAAAGGGCCCGCTGACAGCAGGCAAGCCAACCGAATGTTGAACAAAAGCGACGCGGCAATAAATGTCGCATTCATTTTTCCGCCTTTTTTATTTCCGTTTCCGTTGCTGCTCTTCGGCTCTCTGCTTTCATGCGCACACATTTATATTTTTTGTTTTTCTGCGCTTTTTTGCCTCGTGCACGCACACAGCCAACCACGACATGGATTAAGTAATTTCTATGCGAATGATAATAGACTGGCACGTGCAATGGAATGGGGAAATATGCTTGCGCTCTTGCTGCCAGCTCCCCTGACAGTTGCTGCGATTGAAGCAACGAAACAACAACAGCAAAATAGCAACGATGCCTGAAACAAAATACGGCGAGAATGGCGCGCGCGTGGAACGCTTTCATACATTGAAGTATGGATTAAAAATTAATGCGACTTGAAATTATTATCATTTAGATGATACTCAATTCATGGCGGCTGCTGGCTGCCGGCTACACTGCGGAAGACTGCGAAATGTGCCAAGTGAAACGAACGCGCGGCATTAGCTGCCGCATTACACGCTGTACGGACGCTGCTCTGCCGCTGGCTTCAGCTTTGACCTAACCGTGTACGGTCAATGATATGGAAAAACCATTGGACGAGAAATCGTTGGTATATCGACTCACAGATGCGGTCGTACGGTTTTCAGTTTAATTAACACTGTGTCACAGTGTGTGCGTGAATTTTTATAAAATGTGGTCAAGCTGAAAAAATTGCGTCCTTCATATCCACTTTAAAGCCGCCGCTGGTTGTTGGATTAGGACTTTCTTCACACAAGACAGCAGCAGCTCTGTCGCTTTATGACGTTAGTCCTTGAATGAAAATTAAAGTCTTGTACATATGTATCTGTGGCCATGGGGAAGAGCAGGTTAAGGCGACATAAGAGAATTGCGTTATTGTTGAGTTAGAAGTCAAGGCGCTTATGTATTTCATATGCTTTGAAAAATCCTCTTTTTTTAACAACATTATGTGCGTTTAGTGTTTAGCTCAAGTCTTTTGAACCAACAATGCTTTGGTCAGAGCAACTTAAGTGCACAAGGCGTTCAAACTTCAATTTTCGAGAGACATATACGGCTTCAGCTCTCCAGTAGTTTAACTGAACATTTTTGAACAGAGACCTAAACTAATTATTATCCGTATTTTTGGAAATAAAAAAATTGCTCTAATTTAAGAAATTTCCATAATTATTGCTTTATAATAATTATTCCCAATAAGAAATTTTTTACGTCGCCTGTAACTATTATCATGCAATAAATATTTTTGAGTTGCACAATAACTGTTATAAGAAAAAACAATTTTTTCGTTATCGATAATTATTATTTTGGGATTTTTGTTTTTTACATTGCTTCATAACTTTTATTTCTGACTTTTTTTCATTTACGTTGCCGATAACTATTATTCAGAGAAATTTTTCATTTCTTTCATTTATGATTTTTTTTATTTACGTTGCCGATAACTATTATTTTGAAACAAAAATTTTTTCGTTGAATTACCACATTTTGGATATGAATTGATTTTTAATTGTTTTAAAGTGTCAAACGCTCATTAACTGCAGAAAACTAATTTCCATCAACAACTAAACAATTAAAAATCAATTCATACTCAAAATGTGGTAAGGCAACGTAAAAAAAAAATCCCAAAATAATAATTATCGAGAACGAAAAAAATGTGTTTCTCATAACAGTTATTACGTAACGTAGAAATTAATTGCTCCAAATAATAATTATAATCAACAAATATCAGGTGTACAACTTTGCTTCCGCCGTTTTCCGATAGGTGGCTGTACCGGCTGAGGCTGGTTGAAATACATAGATGGTAATGCCTTTAAAGTGAGTGTGGACAGTGCCTAACGAATTGTCATCGCCGTTTCAGTGACAGTTGTTCTTGTTTTCGTATTATTCACGCTCGAAAATGTCCGTTTATGTGCCCAATTCTCGCCATTTGCGGGAAGTTTTACTTTTCTGTTACAATTCGCAAAAAATGCAGCTGAAGCTCATCGAATGCTCTCAGAAACTTACGGTGATGCTGCTCTGAGTGAAAGAACGTGTCGGGAGTGGTTTCAACGTTTTAAAAATGGTGATTTCGATGTCGAAGACAAACATGGTGGTGGAAGAGAAAAAACCTTCAAAGATGAACAACTAGAAGCATTGCTTGATGAAGATTCGTGCCAAACCCAAGAAGAGCTTGCCGAATCGTTGGGAGTGAGTCAGCAAGCCATTTCAAAACGTCTCAAGGCCCAAGCGACATGACAAAGTCATCCTCTAACACGACAATGCTCGGCCTCACGTCGCAAAAGTGGTCAAAAAGTACCTGGAAACGCTGAAATGGGAAGTCTTGCCCCACCCGCCGTATTCCCCAGATGTCGCCCCTTCTGACTTCCACCTATTCCGTTCGATGGCACACGGCCTGGCAGATCAACATTTTCAATCCTTCGAAGAATTGGAAAAATGGATTGCTTCATGGATAGCGTCAAAAGAGGACTCCTTTTTTCGAGCCGGGATCCGAAAATTGCCGGAAAGATGGGAGAAAGTTGTCGCTAGCGACGGACAATACTTTGAACAATACATCTGTAAGCACTTTTTCGCAATAAAGCTTTTAATTTTGGAAAAAAACGGCGGAAGCAAAGTTGTACACCTGATAAAATGTATGATGCATTGTAATAGTTACATTGAAATTATTTTCATAAAGAATTGAAAAATAGATAAATAGATAGTTAAGTCCCTGTTTTTTAAGTTTGATTCCTAACCTTAGTCTCAATCCATCAAAACTCTACAACTAACACAATCGCATTTGACGCGGCTCTGTGTACACACTTACAACTCCTAACATTTGCACATAAATTGTCTGCTAGTTGGGCACATTTAAAATTGCAGCACTACGGCGGCTGCTGCTACTTGCTGCTTCTTCAAACAGCGAACTAAAACAACAACAATACTCGCTGCATGCCAATAAAGCCGCAAGACTCATCAAAATAATCAGAGCTAAAAATCAACAAATCTGCTAACAGCAACGTCAAGCCAACAACACATTACGAGAACAGAAAACTGTTCGCAATGTTGCACGCAGCCATAAAAGAGCGCACTGAACTTTGCTGGACGTTTCGTGATTTTAAGGCCGACCATCCAAAAATTGTAGCGCGCGAAACGCCAGCAAAGGCCCACTTGTGTGTGTGTGTGTGTGTGCTGCTAGTGCTGCAGCTCAAACTGTTTTTGTTGTTGTTATTGTATTTGTTGCTGTTGCATCTTCGACGCGCCATTTCCAACTCGTTGCGGTGGCCAGCTTCTAATGACTTTTGGCAGCATCTTTTGTGAGGCGCTTCGGGCACATCGGCGCGCCCCGCCGTTGACCGCCCATCAATTCGAATTGTGTGTGTGTGTGCGAGTACAATTCGTGCAGTCAATATCCGTTCGTCTGTCTGTGCAGCAGCATACAATATTTGCTGCAGTTGTGTGGCGCACTTGAGCGGCGAGTGTGCGCGGGCACGCCGTACCACTCAAATCCAAAATCGACAATCAGTTAAGTAAATCCACAATAAAATATGAAGGCAGATGGCAGCGCAACCAAAAAGTGTTGTTTTTGTTATTTTGTTGTTGTAATGTATTGAAGTTGGTGTTAAATTTAAAACGTTGCTGGCTGAGATTTATGACCCCAGGCCGTTGCACTTTGTAGCTTTCAATGCCTGTTTGTCCAAGAAAATGGGAAAACGTTTGTTTCGCACAATGAACGAGAGTGCAATTACAATTGTGCCAGCGCAGTGGTGTCGCGCCGCGGTGAGAGGGGCGCCAAGACTGTTTGTAGTCGCTGTATGCAGTGAGCCCAAAGAATTCCCGCTAATAGTGCACAATTTGTATATAGTTTTCCAGCTGAATTTACCAAAAATAGCAGCATAATTTTAGGCGCATTTGCAATATGCGCTACGAAATTCTCGCTACGCCACTGCCTCGAGCAAATACAAAGCCCAACTGCAATCAGCGACGCACACAGACCGCAACCACAAAGTTGCTGATGACAATGCAGCGGCAGCAGCAGACGATGCTCGAGACCCGGATTTCAGCACATAAATTCAAATTGTTGCAAATGCCTTGAGAAAACAAAAGCGACTGCAACAACAACAACAACAAGCAGCATGCATGACATTCCATTAGACGCCGCATGAGTCGCCGCCTGCGTCGGTTTGCTGCCACAGCGGTTGGAGGTTGAATTGAAGTGCGGAAGTTGTGTAGAGTTGAACATTTTGTGTGCACTTTAGTTGGCGCACTTTGGGGCCAACCATGAAATGGAGGGCGTGGAGTGTGTCGCAAAGACTTTAACAACAACACTTTGCAAGAAACATAACAAATCCCTTGGGCTGCCATTGGATTTTTCGCGTATTAAATAAATGTTCGGCGTTGTGACAAATTTCTTGTACTGCTGCCAAAAATAAATTAATGAGATATCAAGCAATGACACTTCCGCAAAGTTGTCACATCTGCACGCTACATTGCGCTCAAGTTACGCTTACGCTGTGCTCAAGTGTGGGCATTCATTGTGCCGCGCCTGCCACCTGCCACCTGCCACCTGCCACCTGCCATCTGCCATCTGCGTGCCTTTCCGCTTTCACGCTCGCTCGCACGCGCCGCTGCTGTTGCTGCACATCAAAGACGCGACAACAACGAAATGAAAGAAATGACGCAAATACCTCGAGATGTTTTCCGCTTGTTAACAAATTAAATGCCTCTCACTTCACGCGCACAATACGGCACTCGGCAACAACAACAACAACATGCGCCACAAATAAAGGCGATCAAAAATAGGCGCTCAAATTAAAACACTCACACACACACACACACAAACCTTAACAGAAGACATAAAAAAAATTAAGTTTAAACGAAATAAAAAAATGGCATTGGAAACAGCAGCAGCAACAACAATAATAACAACAACAACAACAAAATACAAATAAAAATAAATCACACAAATATTTGCAGGACGAAAATGACGATGAAAGTGACAATGCCGAGGCTTTAGCTCGCAGTCTGAACGACTTTCGTCAACGCAGTCAATATTGTCATTGCACTCATCGTTGAACTATAGCGACATCAATAATAACAACAGCAAATAACTAGACGTAAAAAATAAAACACAAACAATCCGACCAGCAATAAGAGGCACTGAAAGCGCAAAACGAAAGCATTTCCGTAGCCAAAATATCTTTATATCAAAATATCTCTATACTCGAACGAAAGTACGAAAAATATGAAAAGCAAACAACGGACAGAATTTTCCCAAACAAAAACAACAAATGTCTCTAAGCAGCTTAAGCGCCATAGATGCCCCAGCACTGCGACCAAGTCAACAACAGCATCAGCACAACTTGAACGAAAAGTTAAAAATTAAAACTCCCCAATTAAAGAGCAGATATGAAGTTATGAATATAAATGGGTTTTGCAGCACGCAAACCTTTTTTTTTTTTTTGTGTGTAACGAAACTTGTAAACTCTTGAACAATATTCACCTTTCACAATTGAACAAACAACTTTACATTGTTTACCTTTTTTACTGAGTTAAAACTTGCGCCATGTCTCCTTCTCAAGTTGCACTTAAAATTTAGTACCAGGTCTCCTGGATACATTAAAACAATCAGCCCGATTGCGAACAAAAATTTCCTTAGAATTTTTCTCTTCCTCCGAAATTTGGAATTGTGAAGCATGTTCGAAAAATTCCGGAGGAAATTTGGCTATCGTGAAAGTCATTCCGATGGAAAAACACGCTCATTTTTTTCACTGTGATTTCCATCAACAAATTGTGCGGGAAAGAATTGTTATACCGAAAAATTTAAGTTTTATTTCAAATTTATTTTAATTTTACTGCAACTATAAAACACTTTCCGGTTATAGTACAAATGCTTATTTTCCGGAGGACCGATGATCCGAATGTGCGTTCCGTAAATACAGCCCAGCACCCCTGGGATTTTAAATTTGTTGTAAAAGTGCAATTTAGTGGCACTTTTTTCCTCTGCGGTCTTCTGCATTTGTATCCATTTCGGGAACAATTTGCGCTCTAAAACGGTCAACACTTCGGAAAGCACTTCTGAAAATGAAGATTGCGCCAACCCAATGTGGAAGTCTTTGCCCACTCCAGTTTGGTAGCTGCTTTCAGCGAAGAATCGTAACGAAGCGCATAACTTTTTAGTTGGCGTTACAGCAAAATTTTTTCGTGTTGGCGGCAAAGGTTCTGTGAGCACTTCCAGCAAATATTTGAATGCGGGTTTGTTGACGCGAAAGTATTTTACAAATCTAAAGCAAATAATCAAATAGCATATTTGTTCTGAAATTTTAGATGTTAATACGTACAGCGTAGCTGGTAGTTCCAAAGGATTGGATTTGTCTCGTATATTCCTCACTTCTTTTTTGCGCTGAGATTTCTTCTTCAGCCGCTATAATAAACACTGCTCGGAACATTTTGCAATTTTACTAAAATTATTTTTTCCGTTGACTGTCAAAATATGAATTCCGAAAGCTGAATTTTTTCTCAGAACTTGGTAGCATTTTTTTCGATTGGAAACATTTTCCGATGGAAATTCACGATAGAGGAACTCCATTCGGGGGAAGAGAAATATTTCCATGGAAAAAAATTTCCCCCGAGATTGCCGGTAGGGCTGAATATGTCATATATGATACTCTCAGAGCGTCCTGTGTTGTGCTACTCACAAAGTTATCCGCTTTAAAAGACTTTTGAACAGCCTTGCACTGAAACTTGAGATGAAGCTTGAACTCATTAACTGCTCAACTTAGTTACGCATAAATCAAGAGAAGATGAAAGAGATGCAAGTGAACTTTCTGCCATTTACGTACCATTTGAAAAAAAAAACACCGCCCAGTAAGTCAATTTGCTGTTTCGTCTACTTAGCGTTATTGGACATCAGAAAAAGTTGTAGCTAAAACACATTCAATCAATTCAAATTCATTGCCCACTTTTTCGGGATTATACAAATCATGAAACCCCATATACAGTTGGCATAGTTCTTTCTCGTCCATTGTTCTGTGTGTAATTTGGTATGAAAATAAACATCAAAGCAAAAGTAAATCTTTTGCAGTACAAAGTTGGCACTTGTCGTAAAAACATTGCCCTGCAATTAGGCACGAACGATACAACATTGTAGTTTGGCTTTTTGTCCGTCCATCCGGCACTTGTAAACAATTCAAGTGGTAAACACATGAACTACGTACATTCAAATTGATTGTGGGGAACTTGAGTTCAAGAACAAGCGAAGTAAACAATTGTTGGGAGTTTGGCGTGACGATAAATCTATGATGAAAGTTTTTATTGCAGTTTATATTAATTGGTATTTCTAGTGATATACACAACCGCTGAGTTTGAGTCTTTGAAATGTTAAAGTGAGTACTTCTAGTAAAAGTTTTAGCTTCACTCAGTGTTGTCAGATGAGGAGAATTCCTCCTAGATTAAGGAGATTCTTGGCCTTTTGGGAGAATTTTTAGGAGAAATTGTTCAGGAGAAATTTTGGAACAAATGCAGTGTAGCGAACCCTCATAAAAAAAACCGAAAATTGAACCATATAGGGCTTATTTTTGTGAATCTAACAAACGACTTATGCAACAACAACAACAACAACTTATATTTCGTTGTAAAGGAAATTCCATAAGGTACAAATGGTAACAAACTTATTGTACCTTATTAATGGATTTTTTCGAGAAAAAATCCGTAAAAAAAAAATTTTATAAAAAAATTCTTTTTTCGCTTAAAATTTTTTATTAGTACATCTTAAGTATCTAATGTTGCACAGCAGAAGAAAGGTATAAAAAAGGCCTTTCGTTTGATACCCATATCGTGTAAATCAGTTGCAGGTTAACTAAGTTTTTTTGATAAAAACTTTGAACTTTGACCCCGAGCCACGCCTTTTATGGGCGTTTCCCAGGCAAAATTTTTAGTTTGTTAGATTCAGAAGTCAACCCTCTATATAAAAGCGTACCATTTATTTTTTTCACGAGGGTTCGCTATACAGCATTTATGCCGAAATTTGAGATTTATATTTTATGTTAGGGGATTTTTCGTATCCTTAGTGGACTTTTGGGAGATTTTTGGATAACAAAGTATGATGTCTTGGGAACACTGGCAACGATTATAATTTTTTTGGCAACTATTTTAATAGTCAAAGTAGCCTATTGTGTTAAAAATGTTTAAGCTTACAAAATGTAAGCTCGTTCTATCTCGTTCTCACTTATTGCTGTCACAATGAAATCCCGCTAAAAATGGCACTTTTTGTTTCATTTATTATAATAGGTTTTGTTTTTGTTAAGTTTTTGTTGTTAAGCTGAAGATGAATAAAAAAAGGCTGCATTAAAAAAAATTATATGTATACCTATAATTTTATTTTTTTATGAGAAGTTTTATTCTTTTAGAGTAACGCAAATTATAAAACAATTTTAGGAGATTTTTTTAACTTTTGGGAGGAAATTTCGGTATTTTTTTAAGATTTAGGAGAAAGTCACTTCAGGTATCTAGCAACACTGGCTTCACTTTAACAGCAAATGGCATTGTGAGGCACTTGTCTACTTCTATCACTATCCACATGAAGTAGATGAGAATTAATAGATGAAATGGTGAATGAACGGGTGAAAATTATGATATCACAATAGGCCCATATGGAGGCCTAGGTGTGTCTCATACAAAGGCAGCTTTAACCTAATCTAACCTAATTGTTTTTAACCCTTTCGAGCCCGAATTTTACCCTGTGCCTCGATATTACTTTTTGGTATTGAAATCATGAAACATTTGCCTAAGAAATGTGCACGCGACATTTGAAGTCGCCACGCCTCTTTGTTAGAGTTCTAGAGCTAGTTTACTTTTGAACAAGTTTAGCTTAAAACGGGTTAAATAGTGGTGGTGTATAATATTTTTTAATTACAGAAAAATTATTTTATATTTAGAGAAAAAAACAAAATTATCACTCTTTGATTTTATTTAACCATTATTAAAGAAACAGGGTTTTGATCAAACGCGCCCAATTCGTAGACTTCAATTAGAACACAAACTTATTGAGGATTTTGGGGATAATAGTAAAATTTTTGTAATTTATCAGGTGTACAACTTTGCTTCCGCCGTTTTTTTCCAAAATTAAAAGCTTTATTGCGAAAAAGTGCTTACAGATGTATTATTCAAAGTATTGTCCGTCGCTAGCGACAACTTTCTCCCATCTTTCCGGCAATTTTCGGATCCCGGCTCGAAAAAAGGAGTCCTCTTTTGACGCTATCCATGAAGCAATCCATTTTTCCAATTCTTCGAAGGATTGAAAATGTTGATCTGCCAGGCCGTATGCCATCGAACGGAATAGGTGGAAGTCAGAAGGGGCGACATCTGGGGAATACGGCGGGTGGGGCAAGACTTCCCATTTCAGCGTTTCCAGGTACTTTTTGACCACTTTTGCGACGTGAGGCCGAGCATTGTCGTGTTGGAGGATGACTTGAAGGATGGAGGATGAAGGCCCAGGGCCTTGAGACGTTTTGAAATGGCTTGCTGACTCACTCCCAACGATTCGGCAAGCTCTTCTTGGGTTTGGCACGAATCTTCATCAAGCAATGCTTCTAGTTGTTCATCTTTGAAGGTTTTTTCTCTTCCACCACCATGTTTGTCTTCGACATCGAAATCACCATTTTTAAAACGTTGAAACCACTCCCGACACGTTCTTTCACTCAGAGCAGCATCACCGTAAGTTTCTGAGAGCATTCGATGCGCTCAGCTGCATTTTTTTGCGAATTGTAACAGAAAAGTAAAACTTCCCGCAAATGGCGAGAATTGGGCACATAAACGGACATTTTCAAACGTGAATAATACGAAAACAAGAACAACTGTCACTGAAACGGCGATGACAATTCGTTAGGCACTGTCCACACTCACTTTAAAGGCATTACCATCTATGTATTTCAACCAGCCTCAGCCGGTACAGCCACCTATCGGAAAACGGCGCAAGCAAAGTTGTACACCTGATACTTTGAATTCACTTCTAAAAATACAAATTTGTTGGTGGCTACTTTAATTAAACCCGTAAATCAATCGTACCTTTTGTTATAAGATGACAAATAGGTTAAGTTCTCTCAGGCAACTTTAGGGTCGAAAGGGTTAATTATAGCAATGAGTGAGTTTATTATAAGTGCCAATTGACTAACTAAGCTGCTTAGAGGATCTGGAGAAATGCCACCAAATAATTCATGACGATTCCTAGGAGCCTAAGTAATGTCTTTGAGACCTACTATTATCATTATTATATGTTGTTAAGAGTGTCCAGGAGCCCAGCAATATAGACATTGCTGTTCATTGTACCTCAGCTACTGCCTCCTCACTGGACTAGGAAGCGTCTGGGCTCGCAACTACTTGAAGTAGATCTGACCACATTCAGCGTTGGGTGATTCTGCGGCCTTCAATAGACATGCCTTGATATCAAGTTTCCCAGAGACTCTGAATCTCTTTAAGTCAGTCCGTCGGTTTTGTGAAGCGAAGAAAAATAAATAGCGAAAAAAATAAATAAATAAACAAAATATTAGGTTAATTAGATTTTTTGAACTCTGCAGTTTTTGCTATTAAATATTTTCCAATGTGTTTATGTAGGTTTTGGTTTTTATCTTTTAGTGGTTCCAAAAATTTATTTTAAAAAAAGTCAATCTTTATATTCAAAATTCAAACCACACAGTGCTCACTTGCAACCTTCACTATTCTCCGTGCGTGTATTTGTGTCAATATTTCTTGGATTGTTAACAAGTGCTGGTAAATAATTTTAGATGATTCTTTTCATTTTTTTTTACTCATTTTTGGTGTCCATAATTTTGTAAACAATATTTACATGCACCATTTCGTCGACACATATTTTCTGTGCTGACTTTTCCCCCCCCCCATTTCTCTTTCTCTCACGATCTTTTCATACAAACACACATTTCTTCATACAAAAGTCTATTTACCATTCGATCATATGTTGCAGCAGCTGGTGTTTATTTGTTGGCATTGTGCTCGTATTATGATTTAGCAATGAATTTCATAAAGTCGTCCAGCTGCAGTAATGGCCACACCTGGACTGCTGCAGGTGGTGGCATACATTTCCATTAATCTTCAGCCACACTCGTCGAATGCTGGCGGCCGCTGCACCTGTCCACACGGCTCCATGCACTCCACTGCCTTGTCGTCTGTCGCTTCTATTTTCACTGTTATTCTTTTTTTCGTATTGCTGTCGAAAAACTTTGTTGGTTATTCTTATTGAATGGTTTGTTGTTTATGCTTTTTGACTGCAGCAATTTTTCTTCGCCGCGTACATTTTTATTTTCACAATTCTGCTGTTCTATTTTCCTTTCGTCCTTTCACTGTTTTGCCATTGCAGAGCTTTTTATTTGTATTTTCATTTTCATTTTGTTTTTATTTATTTGCTTGTTTCATTTAGTTTTTGTTGTTTCGGGCATTTCATGTCATTTCGTTGTTGCCGATTGCTTGGACGCCATTATTTGTGGACAATTTTTCTTTTTCACAGTTGTAGGTGGCACGTTGCGCCATCCGACGCGCGCCGTTCAGCCACTCAGTCATTCGTTCATTCATTCATTCATTGCATGGTTGCCAATTACGGCTCGTGCTGTAGCGTTGACATAGCATGTGGCATGCTACAATTTGTTGCAATTGTATATATCAAATTATTGCTTATTGTTTTCTCTCCAATGAGCGCAGGCGGCGCACCAAACATTTTCAGCCAAGTTGACTTTCAATGAAAATTTGCGCTGCACGCCACTGCTGCGCAATATTCCTCCTCCTGTGCGCCACACGCTGCTCGATTGTGTATTTGTGAATTTGTGCTTCTGGCTGTGTCTGTGTGTGTGTGTGTAGTTTATTAAAAAATCTGTTGGCAGTTTTCCCTTCATGCGATGCCGTCTACCCGCAGCACTTTTGGCTGCTCCTGCAGCATTTTACGCACAATTGTTGGTCACATTCGTGAGTGGTTGCTGCTTGTGTCGGTCTATCGGTTTGCTATTTTGTCGCTGTGTCCTGGCGCTGGCGCTGGTCTGTGCCCTCATGATTGGGGAAAACTTTTATTGGACCCTTCTGCGGTTGTTTTATGCTGCTTGTTCGTCTCTTGTGCTGGCGCTGTGTTTGTTTGGCTTTTTGTCGGTTTGCTCGACTCGGCTATTGTTATTATTATTATTAGTATTAGTTTGGACGATAAAATCGCATTTGCCGCTGACTCATTTAATAAGTCAATAATACGTGCTTATGCTCTGGCTTTACTCATTTCTTGCTTAACTTTTATTTGCTTTCTCTGTGTTTCGTGTTTGGTTGTTTTAAGGCGGGTCACTTTGTTATGTATTCGAGCTGTTTCCAGCTGTATTCGCCACTAAGGCCATTTCAGTTTGATTTATAAGCGCTCGCTGCCGCAGGCCGCTGCCCTTTGCTACTCTATTCTGTTTTATTGTAATGGAAATGCGCGCCATTTTTTATTGCTGCTCATTTTAATAAGATTTTCTGGTGCTGCCCAGCAGCACTCCGCAGCCACGACCATTATCATACATTATTTGCATTCTGTATTCATCGTTTTGCTGTTGTGCGAACGAACGAACAGACGTGCACTTGCTGCTTCCTGTCAATTACGCAGATATTTCTGCATTTCCGCTGACCGAATTTCGAGGAAGATCTCAAGGCGGCCGTGCGCCGTAAATTGAAAAAGTAAAACAACTAAAGAAAACAACAACGTATGGAGAGAAATGTTTTATGCAAACTTTATTGATCCGGTTGCGCTGCTACGTTGCAGTCAGCCAGTTGACACAACTGAATTCAAGAGCAAAATTCAATTATTGACAGCCGTCTTTAGTGGTTAGTTAGTTAATTACAGATTAGTCTGGACCATAGATAAAGCTGTACTTACTGCAATTCATCTTCTCTTCTACTTGACCTCGTTCTTTAACTTCCCCACTTTGTTCCCGGATACACCTTTAGGGTCTGTAAGGGGATTTGGTTAGTAACCTAACTGAATTACTCTTAAAGTTTTATTGCAATTTTATCGACAACTGAGCAAGGTGTCAAAGAACTATTTTTCTACTGATTGCAATCGTTTTGGTATTTAAATCATGAAATATTTGCCTAAGAAGTGTGCACACGACATTTGAAGTCGCCACGCCTCTTTGTTAGAGTTCTAGAGTTAGCTTACTTTTGAACAATTTTAGCTTAAAACGGGTTAAATACATTTTGTATCAATATTTTTTAATTACAGAAAAATTATTTAATATTTATGGAAAAATACAAAATTAACAGATTTTTATTTTATTTAAACATTATTATTAAAGAAACAGGGTTTTGATTAAACGCGCCCAATTCGTAGACTTCAATTAGAACACAAATTTCCCTGATATCGCTGCAAATTATTGGAAATTATTTTAGGGATAATAGTAAAATTTTTGTAATTTACTTTGAATTCACTTCTAAAAATATTAATTTGTTGGTGCCTACTTAAATTAAAACCATAAATCAATCGTAGCTTTTGCTATAAGATGACAAATAGGTGAAGTTGCTCTCAGGCACTTTTGGGGTCGAAAGGGTTAAATCAAGTTTTGGGCAAATTAGTGAAGGTTGTTTTGTTTGCAGTTGAAATACATAAAAGTTATACAAAGATTCTTCATTCCACGATATCAGCTTCGCCAAGACTATTTGTATACCAATTTAGAAATTTAATAAAAAATGTTGTTACTGCCAGAAGCACCTCGTCTGCAGTAGATATGACATCATACCTACCTGATTATTTGAAAAAGATACTTTCAAAATATTTTCTACTTGTGTACAGCCAACTGCAGATTATTTTTTAATTTTTTTTAATTTGTTTCAATTTTTTTTATTTTATAATCCATTCAAACAATAAATGAATTTTAACAGACCATCGATAAGAACTAGAATAAAAAATACAAAATAAATAGAATACAAAATAATAAAAATCAATTAAAAAATTCAACAATAATTCTTAAGACTATTACTCTTGGAAGAGAGAGATCTAAGAGTGGAATGCGATTAAGTTCTGAGAGCATCTTAGCAAGAGGAGCTTTTTTAGCGTTTTCAGTTTAGTTCATCCAGTGTTGCCAAATCAGGAGACTTCCTCCAAGATTTAGGAGATTCTTGGCCTTTTAGGGGAATTTTTAGGAGGAAGAATAGTTTAGGAGAAAGTTTAGGAGATTTATATTTTATGTTAGAGGATTTTCCGGATCCTTGGTGGATTTTTGGGAGATTTGTGGATAACAAAGTATGTTGTATTGGGAACACTGGCAACAAAACATATTTTGGAAACTATTTTAAATAGTCAAAGCATCCTATTGTGTTAAACAATTTTACAATTTACAAAATGTAAGCTCGTTCTATCTCGTTCTCACTTATTGCTGTTACAATGAAATCCCGTCAAAACTTGCACTTTTTGTTTAATTCATTTGTTAAATGTTCTGTTTCTGTTAAGTTTTTGTTGTTAAGCGAAAGATGAATGAAAAAAGGCTGCATTAAAAAAATTATATCTATCAATATATATTTTTATTGATTATTTTAAAATGTAGGAGATGTTTTTAACTTTTGGGAGGAAATTTCGATATTTTTTTAAGACTTAGGAGAAAGTCATTTCAGGTACCTGGCAACACTGAGCTTATCTCGTCTCTTCTACTGCTCACTATTTACTCTGCTGTACCTTCATCTATTGATTACTCTACAGTAATAAATAAATTTTTCATTTATTAACAAAATTAGTTAGAATCAAAGTAATTTTTTCACATTAATAAATTTTTAAATACAAATGTTGCTGCACAGTGTAAATGTTCGAGCTAAAGCGTAAAGTGACAAATCACACACAAAAAATGCATAAAAACCACCACCTATAACTCACACTCCCCTTCACTTATTGCAACAACAAAAACAACAACGATGGCCCAGGCTTAGTGGACACAAAGTGGGCTGCACTGGGAGTTGTCATGCGCTGAGGTCGTAAACGAAATGGTGGCATCCTCAATGTTGGCAACGCAATCAAATTGACAAAATTACTGTTTCGTTAAATTTCTGCGCATACACACACACACACAAATGCACAACAGACAGCATCGTTTGTCCGCACATTGTGCGGCGTCATTTTGTGGGGAATTGGTTAATAGGTGTTTGTGAATTGCGACCAGCGAAAACAAAAACAAAAAAATCCGCGCGATTAAAAGGAAAATCGAATCGAGTGCAGACTTTTCACGAAAAATCTGAATGCTTAAGAATTATGCGCACAAATTACAGCTAAACACAGACAAGTGTAATTGTTTTTGCGATTCTTGTGACATGACAAAAATTATGACAACCACAGCAACGATGTGGTGGGGCGAAATCAAAATCAAGCAAAGCATTAACAACAAGTAGCACACTAACACATGCATAAATACATGAGCTGAATTGGCATAAGCGGCGTGGCTGGTGACGTGTTGGGCAGTTGGCAGCGCGGCTGTTGTTAGGGCAGCACGCAGGAAGTGTAGGTGGCCCAGGCGGTGTGAATGTTGAGGAGAAAAATAGCACAAAACGATTCGAAATGTAGCGACGAAAGCAGCAACGACAACGAATTCCAATGAATATTTTATTTTTAACACATTCGCACAACCGCACTTGAGTACACACGCTCACATGGGCACACACGCACGCACAAAAATCATGGCAACTGGGCGGGGGCGAGATGGCAGTGCTGGCCAGCAGCAGCGCCATTGAAGGCGCTGCTGCGTGGGTGGGCGCAGTGAATAGCAAACGGCACAAAGCGCCAGATGAAAGGCGGTCGCGCGGAGTGGAAGTGCAAAAATAAAGTGAACGGAAACACGCACCGGCAGCAGCATTGGAAGCCAATAAAATCGAAGCGCGAAATAGCAGCAGCATCAAAATCAAATGCCGTGATTATTACATAAAAACGCACACTCGCACATAGGAATAGCACGTTTGGGCGGTGCGTTTGTATGGGGAGTGTGCCTATGTATCGATGCGAATGCTTTATGAAATAAATTCATAAATGTCTTTGCCATGTTTACGTGCGTATTTCGACTTGTGTGCATGTGTGTGTGTGCTGCCTGCTTTTATGTGTTCACATTTATGTCTGCTGTATAATTCTGATATTCTCCACGAACACAAACACAAATGCCAAAACTAAAAATAGCAAAATTTCCACATTACATTTGTGTGTGTGGGAAAATGATTAAAGAAAGCAAGCAGACAACAAAAACTAAGGTGGCACCAACAAATAGTTACAGAAGCATACATTTCGGCGCTGCCGTCGTCACCGGAAATGCTCTGTCTTGGCTGTCTGCGACATTGCTAATCTTGATTTGTGGCATGTTTTAGGTTTTGTTGTCTTTTGTTTCTTGCTTTTTGTTTTGCTTTTCTCTGCATAAAAGGGAAAAGTGGCCGAAAAAGTATTTGAGAGAAATAAAAATTGTTTTGCCAAATTATACAAGATTATTATGTTTTTATTTTTTTATGTACATAATAAATATATTAAAAAAAGTTTTTAGTTTAAGTTAAGTTTAGTTTTAAATGTATGAAATGGTAATTGCTCAGCTTTTGAGTGCCGCTAGAATCTATAAATAAAAAAAATATTATTTTCTGTGCGTTAGTCTCGCTACAACTGGAAAACGGCTGGAGCGATTACACCGTGCGACAAAAATTAAAAAAATGTTTCACACCGGAAAAAATCCACATGGGCGTGAAACTAGAGACCAAACATAGTAATACTGCGTACTCAGTTTTTTGTTTATACATCCTTTGTCCTTTTAAAAATTCTTCAAACGACAAAAAATTCTTCAAAAGACTTCAAAATTTTGAAGGGTATAAAAAATTAAGAAAATATAAAAAATACTTAACCCCGTTAGAATATGGCGATATGTATATCAAATGAAAGAGGAAAGGCTGAAGAATTTTTTATCTATTTGTAAAAAAAAGATCTGAAAAAGGTACTTTGAAAATTGTAATCCTTTATATCCTTGAACATTTACATAGAATTTTCTTCAAAAGTAAGTATGTTAAAACCCAAAATCTTCTTGATCACGTGTCAAAATTTCATTATTCTCGCTTCATTGATTTTGTATCTTTTTATTATTTAAAATATTGATACGAAAATAAATTCGAATTTTTGTACTTCATTAGAATTGCAGCTTACGCCTTTTTTAAAATAACTTTCGAACTAATAAAGTTAGGGTAATGAAATTGAATTGAATTGAAATTGACACGTGATCAGGGAGATTTGGGGTTCTAACATACCTACTTTTCAAGATAATTCTATGTAAATTTTCAAGGATATAAAGGATTAAAATTTTCAAAGGACCTTTTTCATATCCTTGTTTTACAAATAGATAAAAAATTAATTTTATTTAAATTCTTGAGCCTTTTCCTCTTTCATTTGATATAAATATCGCCATATTCGAAAGAGGTTAAGTATTTTTTATATTTTTTTATTTTGTATACCTTTTAAAAGGACAAAGGATGTAGAAATGAAAAACTGAGTACGCATTATTACTATATTTGGTCTCTAGTTTAATGCATATATGGATTTTTCCCGGTGTGAAAAATGCTGTCGCACGGTGTTAGAATCAATCTTTTTTGCGTTTTTCTTGTCTTGAATCAGAAAAGGTTTACAAACTTAAACAAAGTGAAATTTGGCCAACGTTGGTCTAACTTTGAAACTGTAAGTTGCGCATCAATGAAACTTGGTCCGAACTTAGCATTTAGTTACACAGTTCGATGGGGAAAATGGGGTGGGCGTTGGACAAAGGGGCATGGCATCGCCCATACAACTAAAATTTTTAATATGGAATTATGTCAGAATTATAAATCGCACAGCATTGAAATTTTATATGCTGTCGTCCCATATTTTTATTGTTCAACTGATAAAATTTTATGAGCGTTAAACATGACCCAAATTTTCCGCATAACTTTGGATCTGAATTATTGAATTTATGGAATAAAAACTTGCGCTCAGCCCACAACTCTGAGAGCCGTTCGATCCTTTTCGAACTTGACTGGCTGGTGTTTTATTCCCGACAATATCAGCTGCCCCATCGAAAAAAATTAAAATCTCACTCGGCCCGATCAGGTGCGGTTCATTTAAAAAACTCAAGCAGGTTCTTATCTCCTAAGATGTCATGTTGGTGTATCCAGATTTCCGAAAGGGTTTTGACCTCACGATTGATGCCTCTTTTCACGCTTTAGGAGCGATTTTCTCTCAAGAGGGAAGACCGATAACTAAGATTTCGAAATAACTGGATAAAAAACAAGAACACTGCCATTAATGAGCGAGGCTTCCTAGCCATCGTTTGGGCCCTAAAGGACCTGACACATTATTTGTATGGTGTGAAGAACTTAGACATTCACACTGACCACCCTTAACCTTTGCTGCGTCAGACCATGCAAAATCCAAGAATTAAAATTTGGAAGGAATTTATTGAATTGAATTTATTGAAATTTATTGAAGGATATAATCCCAAGCTCCATTGCAAACCAGGCAAGGACGCTCTGTCACGCCAGTTTATACATTCTTCGATTCAGATGCTGCCCCAATCCACAGCAAAGAATCACTAACTTACAAAATACAAACCCGTTTCAAAACCCGTCGAAAAGGACCTTCACGATTTTCGGAAACAAGCTGCGTCATTTTCTTACTTTTCACAATGAGGAGACACTGTTTAAAATGTCATATGTAGTCAATGGAATTCGTTGCGACCAACCCTTACTGGCACAGATCTAGCTCCAACTAGTCTTGAATAAATTCCAAACTGTATGTTTTAATTGCATTTTCAAACTGTCAAGCTGCACATGAAAACTTTTTATTATTATTTATGAGTTATTTTACGAAATGCTGAAACTATGAATATTAATTTTTTCAGAACAATCAATGCAAAGTTAGCAAAACCCTTCAGGAAGCGCACCCATGTCACCAACTAAACGCTGAATTTCAGCACAAAATCTTACTATTTATATGTATGCAGAGATAATCAGAGATTAAAATGTTAAAATGTTAGCCCCATTTCCTTCCATGCCCCCACTTGACTGCGCCCTTGTCACTCGTCGAACGCATTGGACTGGAAACACTCAATGCGCCTTTAACGTTTTTGTTTGTCTCGAATTTTTATCGCATTTATGATTGATGTACGTTTTCGCACAATTATTGTAACAATTGCTTAATGCAAACAAATAATAACAGCCAACAACAATGGCACTACATGCTCCACTCACTCAGCCATGCTTTGTTCTGCACAGATTACAAGTCGAAATTGAGAATCCTAATAAATTTCATTGAAAACGGCGCAAATGTAGCAAACCGAAAATACATTAAAAATACTACATAAGCATTTATCGTTTGATATTTGAGCGTTCGAAGTAAAACGACACTGCCACATTTACTCAACTGGGGCTGACTGCCAGTTTGGCTAAATGTGGCCACAGATTATGCGCCACACTTCAATAAATTCGACACCTTTGTGCTTGTTTTTCGTTGCGTGATATTTGGCGTAATTTTCAAATTTATTATTGCGGTGCGGTAAATCGTTAAAGTCGAAATTCGCAAAAACCGCAATAGCAGGCGCTGCAAGAACAATAACAACAACAGCAACAATAAATTCCAAATTAAAAGCAATGACAAATTGTATGCGAAGCAACCAGATACGCAAGCGACATGAACAACAATTACAACAACCAACTAAATACAACAACCAATGCCATTAGCGGCGACAGCGCCCCTCTGCCTTGTCAACCGCACCGCATTGGATGCGATACATCTTTGCCTTCTCGACACAATACACCACGAATAGACGTTAGCGGGGGTTTGTATGTGTGTGTGTCGACTAGTCTGTCAGCGCGCAGCGGCTTCCGTTTCCGTTTTAATGCTACAAATTGCAACCTCCTGCCGGCAGTTGCTGTTGATTTTCAATTGTTTGTGTGGCTCCAGCTGCTGCTTTGCCCAATTGCCATTTTTCGTTTTCGCCGTGTCTTTCGTTTCTTACCTGCCAAATACTTCAAAGCTACAAATTGTCTGTTTCTCATTTCGAAATTACTACTACTTCGACTCGCTATTCGCGGCGCCTTTTCTTGTTCCCCCGTCAAACCACAGCTGCCACAGACGCCCGAACATCGCACAGACGCAAACCGCAAGCAACGCCACACCGAAATGGCAAAGGCGAATACCGGAGCCAAAATCAATACATGCAAATTCGACTTGCAGGCCTGCAGTGCTTTTGTATGCCGCGCTGTTCGTGTAGAATTTTATGTGCTCATTAAATTTTGCCTTGTAATTTGAATATTTGAAGATGGTGCAGCTGCGGCAGCGGCGGGAGTGTGGATAAAGAATTAAACGTTCTAATTTTTCAAACGATTTTAAATTAATTACGTATACGCCACCGCAGACAGGCACAGAGAGAGATGAGCCACGCACCTGCAGCACTTCATCAGCAGCGACGGGTGTCGGAATGCGAGTGAAGAGACCATAGGTGGGTGGGTGTGCGGGTGTGTCACACAGACACACTGCAAGCAATTTATAACAAATGTTGCTCAATTGGGCAGATGGGCGGAATGGGTGAGTGGTTTGAAAAATGTTTTTATATAGCACGCACGTGTTTTTTTTTTGTCGCCACTACATAGGCCAAGCATAAAGCACAGCAGACAAGTTTATTTTGCATATATAAACTGACAAAGCAAATCACATTATAACAATCTGCAGCCCCGCAACATTGCCCGCTCTCGGATGGCAGCAAAATGAAAGAAAGCAAACGAGTGCGCAAGTGAGAAGGCACAAAGGCAGCGGCAGCCAGCCGTGTAGTCAAGTTGATGAAGATAAATTGGTCAATGTCTTTAAGTCGTTACAAAGTAAACATCCGTAGTCGGCTGAGGAGCGCAGCCTGGAGATCGACTACTCTCACTCGCACTCGCACTGGCAAACACCTAAACCAACACGGCCAGCGACAGCGCAACCTGCACGTACTTATAAGCACATCAAACATGTCCGTGTGGCATGTGTAACAACCGCCACTTGTCAAACTACTCAAAGCAAAACAAAAAAAAACAAAAAATAAAAAACGTCAGCAAGTGCAAAAACAACGCACATAAAGACAACAAGACAAGACAAGCCAAGTAGCAAGTAACCGAAATGTGTGGCAACGACAAACGCCGAGCTGGCGGCCGAGTGAAGCGCCGCGACATAAAAGACATCGAGTGCTGGCAGCAGTTGCTACATTATGGTCACTGTTGTTCTTGTTTTTTATTGCTGTTATTGCTGCTGCTGCTGTACAAGTAGTTGTAGCTGCAATTGTAGTTGTTTTTGTAGGTGTTTGCACAAGTAGGTGCAGGTTGTCGTTGTCGTTGTCTCAGTCGCTTTTGGCGGCATACGAATTGTGTGTGTATATGTGTCCCTCAATTGTTGTTGATATTACGACAAAGCAACCACAACAACAAAATCAGCAGCACTCAACGGCTCGCATTACTTGTCTCTCTGTCTTCAGGCCGTCTTTCTGGCTCGACGCACCTCACCGCTGTTTTTCGCCCAGCGCTCTAAAGTGAAATCTCGTTAAATTAACTACGCTTCATTTCGCTGCAAATGAAGGCGGCCCACAGAGAGCAGAGATGCGAGAGAGAGAGCGCGTATGGTGGCAGTGCGGCAGCTGAAATAAAACATTTAATGAAGGCGTAAAACTTACAGCCAGCAATTTCGAAAACAGATAAAGTGTAAAACGTGTACAAGTTGCAGTTCGGTAATTTCTTTAATCGCTTTGCAATGTTCACACAATTGATTGAAAGTTGAGTTGCGCTGCTGCGTTCTGTTCTGTTGTGCTCGCCCGCAGCCGCCGCCACTCGCAACCACTCAAATGGAAGTTGAACTTTTGCGTAGCATTGAATTTTCCATTGCCTCGGCATCTTTGGAGCAGTTAATTGCATTTAAATGCTTCTTGTTTTCAACTTTAGAACAGAACTTTAAATTCTCACCATTAATTATATTCATTTGATGTGAATGAAGCCAACGAATCGAGCAATTAAGGTGTAGCGAAAAATAGCTACTGAAAAGTTGTGAGTATTGAATTTGAATTGAATGTTAAATAATACAACAACAAACACAACGCAGTAAGGAAAATAAATTAAAATACATTTTAATAGATTGTTAGGGTGAAGTGGCTGCCCCGAGGGGAGCTCATAAAAGCTCATTGTGATACCACAATAACACTGCACAACAAAATCAAATTTTTTTCTTAACCCTTTCGCTACAGGTTTTTACTGGGAAAGTTAAAATTTTAAATTTTACGTCTTAGGCTTCTATGTGGTTATATTAGCAACATTCCATAAGCAATTTTTTAATTTTTATACTCGGACCCTGTATTTTAGAGTGTTTTTCTATGAGAGCAACCACATCGTTGTGGCTGTAATAATTACTTAAACATACAACTTTTTACGCATCACGAAAGTTTGAATATTTCTTCATTTACTTCAGCCAAAATTAAAAAAAAAGTATCTAAATTGATAGAAAACGTCAAATTAAAAAGTTCTCTAATTTTTTCTGCTTCTTCTTCCTTTACTATTTTAAGATATACCATTAAAAAAACGTGTATACTTCTCTTCTTTAAACTTAAATATTCAGTTTATTAATTTCGTATTTTTCCTAAAACTTCAAACTATTCTAAAGACACATAAAAAAATGTATTCTTGCATCCATAGAGGATGCAGACGTCCACAAAGTAGCATGTTGCCATATGGCAACAAAATAGCAAAAGGGTTAAATAACACAGTTCTAACAACGGATTCTGGTAGAGGGGGCAAAATAAAATATACGTATATCAGCGTTTTGAAAGTTTACGTCTGAATTTGTTTTTAGGGCGTCAAAGTTTTCCCCTTTTTGCACATTCTTATGGTGAATCCGCATACGAAAACCATGTAACCTCACATTTTAGATATATGATGTGTTTAGCAATTTGATGTAAAATACTACGAAGAACATTTTTGTGGAGCATTTTAACCCTGTAGCTCCTATTTGTATGTATCAATTTGCCCCTTTTGTCCTAAAATGCCAAAAATGTCCTGTAAAACAGGACTTTTTAAGAACGAAATGTACCACAAAAATATTCACCATAAAATTCTACTATAGATCTCTGAATACATCAAAGCTCAGAAATTAACTTGAACGCCAGATTTAAGCCAAAACTGAGTGTTTTTTTCATACTTAAGGAGTGCGTCGTTAAAAATTGTGACATGCAATTTTGCTAATAACTTCGTTAATACAAATTCAAATCAAACTTTCTTTGATCAGGTTAGCCATAAAAACTTTGTCATTGAATAGTTTATGCCCATTTAGATCATTAATTGAGTATTTAATGATAAAATGGCTTCAGAGAAATGGATAAAATGGCTTCTGGCTTCTACGCACAAAATTAACGAAGTAACAATGAAAGCCCTCATATAATTTTTTTCTAATAAATTCTAAAATCTACATAAAAGGCATGTTAAATAAAATCAAACTTTTTAAATCTTGGACTAGTGGTTGCTGAGATGTTCTAATTTTTCGATGTCACAATTTTTAATGACGCACTCCTTATTCAAAATTGGTACTAAAATGTCCTACAAATCTTGATTTTTGAGTGCGTATGGGAAAAATGTTGAACGCAAAATTTCACTATAAGTCACCGTACAAAAGAAAGCTCTTGATATAATATATATAAATAAAAATATGAGAACAAATGAACAAACAAACAAACAAACGCATAAACAAACAAAGAACCAGTTTGAATATGGACTGAACTCGACTGTGAATTCTATCGGCTAGATTTTCTAGACTGAAATCGAAGCAGAAGTTCTGGAAGTGCTTCTGGAAGTATTCAGAAGTGCATAGAAGATGAAGTACAATTTTTTCTCTTTCTGCTCCATGCAAATCATATGGAAATATTTAAAAAGCAATCCCAATCTTTCTACATAGATTTCAGTGACTGTGTTATGTGTGTGATTGGTGTTCTAATCAACATTTTCATGGAGGTTTGGAGTCATAGAATTTTGGGGCCCATTCTCATCACGTCAACAGTTGCCTGAAATATATCTAACAATACCTTGGAATCCTGACAATCATAATTTGAGTCATGTTGCATTTTTGTTACCAATATTTACCAATATTTGCCAAAACAATATTTTTCCAAAAAAATAAATGTTCACCATATCTCTTGCAACATTTAACAGCCCCCTGGAGAACTCGCATTTCATGAAAATATATGTGAAAATATATGAGAGATGTAAAAGCTCTTAAAGTTCGCACTTACTCACTTAAACACACACACACACACGCACACGCATATATATAAATCTTTCAATTATTGCGCACACAAAATCGCGCCAACACTCGCACTAAGCACTTTAAATTCTTTTACTTTATCCGAACGCTGCCAGCGATCGACTTTGCTCCACCACAAGCTGAGCTGCAATATTCGCTCGTCGCTTTGCTGGCTGGGCGCGCAACTTTAAGGCCCGGAAATGGAAAAAACTTCAACTGTCTGTTGCAGCCATACATGCCGCAAATGCAAAGCGACAGAGCGGCAAAGTTGAAGTGTGCAACGAGGGGAGGCTGCAATAATAAAAGAAAATAATAATAAACGGCAACGTTAAATTTAGGTCGACCGTCATTTTGATTTTTATTTTTCCGCTTGCGCCGCGTTTACGCTCTGCATCGCTTTGCGTTGCGTTGCGATGCTTTGGTTTGCTTTACTTTGTTGGTTTACATTCGCCGCGCTTCCGCTGCGTTTCCCTTTGCACTTTTTCCAGCTCGACCACTTGAACGTTGCAGCAATTGCAGCGCGCGGTAAAGTGTGGGCCGAACTGTGTGAGTGGTGGCCAAACTTCAAAAAATGTACACGGAAACGGAAATGAAAATATTGCAAAATATCCGCTGATTTGCAAATACACCGTGTGGTAGCCTCTCAGCAGCTCACACGCACACACACACACACACACATACACGTGCACGTACGCATTGGGCATGCAAGCAGTGCCTCAGTCGCTTTGTGTCCGCCACCGTTACGGCTGCCGTTCAATTTGTAGTCGATGCGCCGATTGGTGTATTTAATGTGGGATACTTTGTTAGCTCCACTTTATTTGTGTTTTTATTGCCAACGTGGGCAAATGTTCCAAATAAACTGAAAACACAATAAATAACGCAACGACAAGCGACAACAAAGTTAGCCGTTGACAATTTCTGTGCTGTGCCTGGTGCTGAATTGTCTGAATGGCCGAGAGGCGCAAAGGTGGGTAGGCGACATTGTTAAAGTATTGCTTTTGTGATATGAAATGATGTGTGAGTGTGTGTGTGTGGGTGTGTGTGTGTGACAGACAATAAACTGTATTTAAACAAGATTGGAAAGTATAAAAAACAACTTTAAGTTGAATACTAGATTCAGTTACTACTGAAAAGTTGAATTTTTATGGGGTGTTAATAACGGTAAAGTCTCTTTAAGAGCTCTTTTGCCTTTTTTTTATTAAGTTAATACATAAATATTAATAGATATTTTCACAAACGTGCTGACTTCTAACGTCCAGTCAACATATTGTTTAACATTATTAAGGAATCCGCTGTGCTATGCGCTCTGGCTCCTCAAAAAATGTCCAAGATTTTGATTTTTTTTATTTAACTAAGTAAACCATATTGAAAAATCTACATTTAAGAATCTGGTTAACAAAACCAATCAATAAAATACATGCAATGTTTAGAACTAATTTGACTTTTAAATGTTTCATGATGACTTTTTGTATTCTAAAGAAGAACCTTTACTCTTAAAAACCTAACTTTAACATTTCTCCTACTTTCCAAATCATCTTTTTGTTTTTAGAAACACTTCTGCTCTCTATTTGGTATTAAATCTTTAGAGAAAAAGAGTTTACGTCTTAAATCTCTGTCAATTTGAAAGTCCCACCAGGCAGCTCAGAAACCGCGTTTTACTTTGTTGTTGTTAAATTTCAAATATCAAAACACTTTACATAAGAATTAATTGTGTGCCAAATTTTCATTCCCCTGTTGCTCATAAATCTTGTTGTAAAATCATACAAATACTGATTGACGTAGCTTTGCGACAAGCCCCAAGTTGGGAAAGCCAACTCCCAAGCGAATCAGTCGGCTAACGTTCCGTAAACCACTACCAACCACTTCACCCCGCAGTCGAACACTGTGTACACCGAGCGCTGATTGTGGTTTCAGTACCTTCGCCTGCCCGCCAAACAAAACATAACCCAAAAGCCTGGAACAACGTTTGACGATGGTCAGCGCAAATTTTTTCATTACCAACTCCGTTTTATTTGCCAAAGCGAAATGCAATTTTTGAAAAACTTTTTTATGAATTTTGTTGTACTTCTCCGGTTTCATTTTTTGTTGGTTTTTTTTCTGTTGAGCGCTGCATACACACACAGAGAAACTCAATACATATTAAACAGCTGGAGTTCGTTTGGGTGTTGGCTGAAATTTGCTGCCAAAAAAGTTTCATTTTATTTGATTTGATTTCGTTTCTGTTGCTTCTTTTGCTCGGCGCTCGGAGCGACAGGGGCAGGCTGGTGCGAGGGAAAGTGTGAAAAGTTAGTTTGAAACAAAATTAGCTACTGAGTGCCAACATGACGACATAAAAGTGTGTCCTTTTGGAGTTGTGTGTCCTCTGAGAAATTGATAACAACGCACGAAATAGTTAACGTGCAAACTTGATTTAGCACATCACTGGCAAGGCCGGCCTCAGACACGAAGATAAAGAAGCGCCAATAAAAAAAGAGAATAATGACAGCAGCGACACTAGAGGTCGAAAGCGGCGAGAACGTGTGTCAGCCAGGCGACCGGGGTACACTTTCACACACTGTCATGTGCGCCAAAGGGTTGCAGCAACATTTGCCAATGTCCTTCTGTGCTGCTGCTCTCTCTCGGTTTTTGGCTAAACTCCAAAAATTTAAAAAAACATAAAATAAAATGCCAAAAAATGTGTAAAGTGTAAAACGTCTAAAATGGAAGTTTTCATTGGGGAAAACCCAGGCAAAATTACAAAGTTTTTGTGGAGCGTTTATTAAAAATTGCACATATGCCACATATTGTTGTCATTGCTGAAAAGTTGTGCGCTGCTGACAGCCACCACCACGACAAAGCGATAAAAGTTCATTTTTAATTATTGCGCAGCGAGCTGGAGAGCGTCAATTGATTGCAGTTAATGAGAAAAGTATTTGTGAAAATTTTACATAATTTAATTTCCTTTGCAGCTGCCGCAGTATTTATTGATTTTATTTTATTTAATTTATTTATATATTGATTTATGCATTTATTTATTTTATTTTATTTATTTTTTTTTATTTATTTATTAGCTTATTAATTTATTAGTTTATTAATTTATTAATTTAGTTATTAATTTATTAATTTATTTATGCATTTATTTATTTTATTTATATATTTATTTATTGATTAGGCATTAATTTATTTTATTTGATTTTTTTTATATTTATTTATCTATTTATTTATTTATTTATTTATTTATATATTTATTAATTTATTAATTTATTAATATATTAATTTATTAATTTATAAATTAATGTATTAATTTATTAATTAATTAATTTATTTATTTATTGAATTATGCATTTATTTATTTTATTTATTTATTCATTTATTGATTTATGCATTAATTTATTTTATTTTATTTATTTTTTTTATATCTATTTATCCATTTATTTATTTATTTGTTTATTAATTTATTTATTTATTAGTTTATAAATTTATTAATTCATTAATTCTTTAATTTATTAATTTAATTATTAATTTAATTATTAATTTATTAATTAATTTATTTATTTATTGATTTGTGCATTTATTTATTTATTTATTTATTGATTTATGCATTAATTTATTTTATTTTATTTATTTTTTTTATATATATTCATCTATTTATTTATTTATTTTCTTATTTATTTATTTATGTATTAGGTTATTAATTTATTAACTAATTAATTTATTTATTTATTGATTTATGCATTTATTTATTTTATTTAATTAGTTATTTATTTCGTTATTTTTTATATATTTATTTATCTATTTATTTATTTATTTATTTATTTACTAATTAATTAATTAATTTATTTATTTATTTATTTATGTATTTATTTATTTATTTATTTATTTATTTATTTACTTATTTATTTATTTAACATTGATTTAGCACACAAGATTGCTTTTTTAAATGCTACAAAAAGAGTACATTAGTAACGAATAATAATTTATCATAAAATAAAACTAACATTAAATAGAAATTAGATTAAAATAACATTAACTATTTAGAAAATAAAAAGAAATACATAAAAGAAAACAGAGACTGGCACAAATGATGCAGTCCTTCTCAAATTACGTAGCGCATAAAACACTTTGCTCCCACAGAATTAAAAAAAAAAATTATGTAATCCTCACAGGAAAGAGTACAGTTGATATAAAACCCCAGATTTTTTACCTTGCTTACAAATTTTAAAGGTACATTATTGAGCTGAATTGGTGGTAATCAAGAAAATGAGTAGGCATTTCTAGAAATTGGCATAACAAAAGATTCTAGACGATTCTTACTGTCCCTAACTTACTGTCCCTAACCCATGAAGCCAGCTTAGGGCACCGTTCAAAGGAGGCATGGACGGGCAGATAACCTTTTGGCTGGCAGTTTCATGCCACAATGCCAATTGTCAAAAAAGAGCCATAACGTGCGTCCTTCGCACCTTAGAGCGCACACTCACACTCACACACACACTGTGTATGCGTCACACAGTGACTGTCGTTAAAGGTAGTGTCAATGTTTACAAATCGTCAGCAGCAGAAAGCTACCATCCCCACTCGAATTATTTAGTGAGAAATGCTCAATGTGTGCAACAATGTGTGGTTGTTGTTGGACTCATCTTGGCCTAAACAGTTGTGACTTTTACATTTGCGAAATTATTTGCCGGCTGTCATGTGTCGCCTCCGCCCATGTGCACATGTGTGTGTGTGTGAGTGAGTGTGTGCGTTTCATAGGTCGAACTCTCACCTGCAAATTAAGGCTGCGTTGATAAGGGTGCCAGTCTGCAGCCAGGGATCACAATCAATTTTTGATTAGAACTCAAAAGTGCCGAGCTAAATTCACTGCTGACAGTTAGCGTTGTTGTATTTGTTGTTGTTATCGTACGTGTTCTTTCTGTAGTTGTTGTTGGCAGCAAGCAATACGTGGCATTTCAGCAACGACGCTGACAGTGGTGGGTGGCGCTGTACAAAGATTAATCTTATTTGCCGCTGCTGAAATTGAAAGCAAAATTAACGAGGGCAATGCCGAGGAGGCAACTTTAAGGCAGGAAAAACTCAATAACAACAACAGCAATACACAGCACCGTTTGTTATTGAAAATGCATATTGAAAAGTTTGACGCGAAATAATTAAAGAGGCGCTGACAGTGTTTACAAAACTCTGAAGAGTAGCTATGCAACATTAAATGGTTTAACTTTGTTAAGGGGGGGGTTTGTGAAAAATGTATTGCACGGCAGATAGAAGTTAAATGTGGTTAATGTAGCATACAAAATTGAAAAGTGTTTACTTTTTGTGAATGATGACTTGAGAATGACTTGAGTAATCATTATGTCTTTGGTAGCATTTTGATTGATATTGAGATTTTTCCAACTTTCACATTAAAGTTATTCAGATGCTGCATTTAATATTAAAATCTTTTTATTATTTTTCAAAAATCTGTATACGAGTATATATAATTGTTTGTCCTGACTGACTGATTCATCATCGCCCAGCCCAAACCGCTAAAGCTACAAATATGAACTTTGAACTCTTGAAAAATGAAGGTCCAATAAGACGGAATTTTTATGAAATTCGGGCAAAACAAGCAACACGATTCAATGGCCCCATTGGTTTCAAACTTAGTAAAAATACTCTTGGGAGAAATAATTCGATATGTGTTTTTAATTTTTCGAAAATCAAAATCTGACGGGGTCAAGGACCAATTAAGAGTTTGTATGAGGAATCAAGATTTTATGGGCCTTTTGACTTTAAACTTGGGTAAAGTACTCTTAGTGAGAAATACGATACGTGCTCTTAATTTTTTGGAAAATCGAAATCTAACGGTGTGTACCAAGGGGTAAAAGTTTGCATGAAGAAATATGATTTTTTACGCCTTTTGACTTTAACCGTAGACCTACGTTAAAAAAAAATGACTAATCTTACGTTAGGGTCGCTTTATACCCTCACATATGGGAGTTAGTATGAAAATTGACGTTTACTTAAAAAAACAAAACTTTCTGGTACGGTTTATTCAAAAACTTAAAATAAAATACAACGCAAATATTTATTTGTAGTTTTAAAACACTTTCAAGGCATTTGACACACACATTGCGGTTGTGCTTATTTTTGCAGATATTTTTTAGGCATCCGCAGCAGACAAGTTCTGGGTTTTTTCTTTTGTTTTAGAATTTTTTTCCAGGCAAAAACTTTTTTATTTGAAATAAAATAAATAATAATTTACATTTTTATTTGCGTTTGCTATGAAATCACGAAGAAATTCGAATACAAAAAGCTTCGGCATATAACGAGTTGGAAACCCGGATTGACAAAAATGATACATATTACAAAAAATGCAAGGCCAACTTAGTTTTTAAATATAAAACAGTTTGCTTTCGATAGATTGTAGTCCAAGTATGAAAGTCATGAAAAAAACAGCTAAAAATAATAACAAATTTAAAAAATATTAGAAGTGCAACAACAAATTTGGTCGAAAACGACCCCAACGTAGGTCTACGGTTGAACTTGGTGAAAGTAGTTTTGGTAAGAAATAATTTTACACGTGTTTTTTTTATTTTTTCAAAGAAAAAATCAAACGGGGTTAAGAGTTTGTTTGGGGAAACATTGACTTCGAATGTGGTCAAAGCACTTCAAATGAGAAATAATTAGATAAGAATTTTGTTTATAAAAATCTGACGAGATCCACAAAGGGTTAAGAAGAACTTGATTTATTGTTCCCATTGACTACAAACTTGCGTGCAAGCCGCAGAGCCCTCCTAGTCTTGAATAATTTTTAAATGGCTTAGATACATGTTACTCATACGCCACGTACCACGAACTTGTGAAGTGAGCATGTCAGGCCATTCAAAATTGCAATTATTTTTAACTATTTTATTACATTTAAAAAAATCTTTTTAATTAAATTATATGAACCCAATTGAAAAAGATTCTCGCCGACTCGACAGTGAATTTGATACAGTAATCCAGACTTGCATTGTTTGCACTGTTCATAGTTTTTCTAATTACTTTTCATGACCACAAAAAAAACCATTTTATGCTACCAACTAATACGAACGATGTTGAATTATTTGCCAAGTCTTATACACTTTTTGCTGTGGTTTTAACCAATTTCCATTCAAAGCGCACATGAGAACTAACAAATCATAGTCGCAACTCTGACGGCATTCTGTAAGAGAGGCTGTGGCCAACCAAACAAAAAATGTACGTTGCTCATTTGCATTTTGACCACAACAACAGCAACAATAAATGGCAAACAGTGAAAAAGTCAATGTCCAGACGTGCAGATAAGCAGACAGTTAGACGGGGCCACATGCGAATTAAAAATTCAAGTGGACCATGTTGCAGGCTGCATACAAACACATATTTGCCACACATACTGACAAAAAATGCCTCCAACCCACTCCCCTCGTTCGAAACGGATCTGAGTGCACCACAAACAAATCACTGAATTTCAGACAAAAAAACCAAATGACTGCGGCAAGTGGAACACAAAAACAAATACGAGTATGCACATATATTGAGAATTTAGTATGTGGAAAAAATGTATAAAAATATGAAAAAATATTTTTTACAAAATATATTAATAATGTTTGCTAAAAAATGCGCTGAAAAATGTTGTGATAAAAACAAGAACAATACAGCAGTCATACATGGTACCACGCAATATGACAACAACTACAAGAATATAATTTAAGTTGCTGCCACAAAAGACAACAAAACTGCACACCTAAGACTGCTTATAAAAATTGTGGCAAAAAAAATGCTGCAAGCGACTCAGTGGCTGCTAGAGAGTTTAAAGAAAATGTTGTAAACTTTTGCGCCGCGTCACGCGTTGTACACGCGCACCAAACGCACACACACACACTCACGAATTCGAGTCGTAACTCTTGAGCGCCAGAGATTTATGCCGTTTATGCGCGCGTCGAGTTTGCCGCTTGCATGCGTCGCTGCCGCATGTGCAGCCACTAAAATACCTAAAGTGAAGCGGCGGCCGCAGCAAAAGTTTCTAAAGGCGACGGCAATGGCGACGTTAACGACGGCGGCAACGCTGATGGCGTCTGCTGCCATGGCGGCTAGTTTTGTTTCTTTCATTTCGCTCATGTTGTTGTTGTTGTTGTATTTTTGTGAAGCAAAATCCGTACCACTCCCATATGCTTAAACTACACTCGCAACAGCAGCAACAACAAGAACAGCAGCAGCAGTAGCAGCAGCAGCAAATCTAACTTCAGCAAAATCAGCTAACCAGCAAACTTTATGGCTTTCAATGCGGCCGCCGGCACTTCTATCGTTGCTTTACTGCCTTTCTGCTAGTTTATTTCATTTTTCCACATTCCCGCTTCATGCACTATCCTTGACTTACATTTACACCAAAGAAGCCAACAGTGGCAGCGTAGTAAAAAACACAGTTATGCGCCGAGGCGGGTGACGCGGTATTTTGCATGCAACATGACAGAAAAAAAACTTTGCCAAACCGCGCAATGCATTTATTTCGTGAATGCCGCTGTGTGCGTGTGAGTGTGAGTGCACATACATGTGTGTGTTGCTGTGCTGCTTTTATGGTTTGCTGCTGTCATATCTAGATGGCGCTGTAATAGATTTCGCTGCGCCATCGCCAACCTCTGCGCTAAGCCGCGAGCTTTAGTGCCTCCATCACTTACACCCACACGCACAGCCCACGCACACACACAGCCGGCGCACTGTGCTCCTCTCTCCCTCTGACTACGCCGCCGCTTGAGTTGGTTTTTGGCATTTTGCAAAAAGTTTTGCGGCTGCTGCGATTTATGCAACGCTTCACGAGCGGCAAACGTGCCGCGCACCAACAATCTCCAATTGCAACGGCAGCCAGCGTCAGCGCAGTGTGTATGTATGTGCATATGTGTTCGTATCTTGCCACTATTTGCGTAATGCCATTGTGTAAATTTATATTTCAAATTTAAATGTTTTATTTGCCGCAATGTTGCCGCTCCCTCGACGCGTCTCTCCAACGCGTGGCGGCTACATCCTTCGTTTGGTTTCGCTGCTTTCTGTGTTTGATTTTGATTTTTTTCACTGTAGCTGCATCGACTGCATATAAATTTGTGCTTGTTGTATATACTTTTTTGTATTCATAGATTTTTTGATGTTAAAAGTCTGTTTGCATTTGCATATCGCAACGTAATATTTGCGTATAATGCAGATATTCACATTCGCTGTGAGGGTGTGGCAATTAGCATATTTCAAGTTAGCTGCCAAATTAAATTGAGTCACTTTAAAGCGTTAGTCGACTTGTTATAATTTCCACATATAACCTGAATGTCTCAAGTGCAAGCATTATTATTTTTTGTTGTGTAATAAACGAAGATTTTTCCTTGCAAAATTGCGAAATCATATTACAAATGTTTTAATGCAAAAATGTCTAGAAAACAAAAAACAAATACTTCGAGTGCATGAAAAAATTGTATATATACATGACAACAGTGATGTGGCAGACCCTTGACCCAAGTTCAATACAAGTTCAGTATGGTAGCCAACACTAAACAAATTATAAAAATATTACTTTTTTCGGCAACTGTCCTTTTAGCAGGATGTGGTGTTTAATGTGAGGTTTGCATGCCACTGCAAGACTCCTTCCATAGTAATGCATTTTTAGAATTTTTATCATCCTTTCAAGCAACTTGAACTATATGGCAACAATGATTTTTCTCTTAGAAAATTGAATCATGTAACAAAAGATTAAAATTAAAAAAAAGCAACAAGAACTATATGGCAACAATGATTTTTCTCTAAGGAAACTGAATCATATAACAAACTGTTAAAATAACAAAAATATTTCAAACAACAGATGCAAGTAAAATGTAAACAAGCGCCATCTGGCTGCAGTTGAACAGCCAAAGAGACCACAGCTTCCGATACTCTGATATTGTATACGAAGATGTTGTTTACCCAACAGTCGATATGTGCTGCACATTCTGTGCAAAAGGTATACAAACAGTAATTGTAAATAGATTTCGCTTGTAGGTGCTATGTGATGAGCCTTGTTCCAGCCAGTTCAATTAGTTTAAATCTTTAATGTTGACTAAATTGAGCTCGGTCCCGCTCACTCATAAAAGTTCAGTCGAAAATCTATCTCAACTGCATTTGGAGAGGTTTGTGCTTGGTATTTGTAATCTTCTTCTCCTCCTCACACAGTCAGTTTAGAAAAGCCATCCATCAAGAGCCATTCAGGGGGTAGAGTTTAATCAATTTGTGATGTGTGTTGTGATGGTGGGCAGAAAGGCTACAAGCTTTCCATAGCACTCAATTCATTGCGGCCATTGTAACACATTGTTAACACACTTGAAGGTTTTGACATTGCCTGCCAAAAGCGCTCTTGTGCAATGCTTGCAATTCTCATCTGCTTCATTTGAATAGCGATGGAAGTAGATGAGTGTTTCACCAGCCCGAGCTGGGATTCGAACCGAGGACCTCTGGTTTGAGAAGCTAGCGCGCTACCTACTGGACTATCGAGGCTGGCTCAATCAATTTATTTAATAAATAATTAAATAATTAATTTATTACTAAATTAATTATTTAAATAAATTATTATTTAGACTAATTTATTAATAAATTGAATATTTTTTTTTATTTATTAACAAATTAATTATTTAAACTAATTAATTAAATTAAATTATTTTATTAATAAATTAATTATTTAAACTAATTAATTAAATTAAATTATTTAAATTAATTTATTAATAAATTTAATTTAAATGAATTTATTAAATAAAATAATTAATTTAAAAAATTAATTTAATTTATTAATAAATTCATTTAAATAATCAATTTTATTGTTTAATTAATTTACGAAGGAGCATTGGAAAAAAAATTACCTACTTACTTACTTAACTGAACAATAACCACGAATTACTGAGCTACTGTCTGCCACAAAACCTCTCTTCAGGCCCTCAAATCTTCCCCAATTGGTCACACTAATAGCTGATAAGGCCTCCTCCTCTTCGGTGACAACCTTCTTCGAAATACGGAGGTTAGTGGGGTTTCGACAGTACATTTTGATTTTTGCTTCGTAGTTAGAATCCCAAAAGTTGACAGCCTCACAACTTCGTTTGTACGAAAGGCGTCCTCTGGTGGGGAATTTTTGAACCTTAATTAATTTTGTATTTTTTTTACTCAAGAATGTTGCCAACTACTGAATGAATTATTCAAATCGATTCAGTCGTTTCCAAGATACGATGTTTCCTCGCTTACTTTACTACATTTACAAGTGGGCAGCCAATTCCATAGAAAATTACCAGATTCGTATGGCAGCCCCCTTAAAAGTTGGAGATAGCGGTTAGATGTGTATGGAAAAAATATTTGGAAGGATAAATAAATGGGGCTAGTCATACATTTTATACGTTTGGGAGCACCCTGGGAGCAATGGGAACCCATTTTATAAAAACGATAATTTTGTATGGGAGACCCATTAAGAGTTCGATACAGGGTATAAGTATGTTTGAAAAAAATGTTCAAAAGAAAAAATTAGTGGGGGTCAGTCATAGATCTTAACCCTCGAAGAGCCATTTCTGAGCAGCTGTGAAGCAATTTGTCGAATTTTCAAGCACTTTTGTGCTTTTTCATCAAACTGCATAAAATGAGAGGTTTCTAATGAGAGGTTACAAAGTCCTGTTCAGTGTGCCTGCTAGTATTTAGATTGTTTCATTTTGGTTTCGAAATTTTCATAACGAAATAATTTAATTTTATACGCAGATTACTTACTCTTGACATAGAAGAAGTCTGTTTATGACGTTCAAAACTATGTGTTTCCAGTGGGGAAATATATATATGTATGTTTCATATGTTTGTCAATGTCTGTCTGTTTTTTATAATCTCCAAAAGGAATAATTGGAAACAAATAAAAATTCAGCACAATATTTCTATGATGCAAATGCAGCTTGTAGAGTACTTGGAAATTGGTGCAGATTGTGAAGCATCTTTCTTAAACCAATTAAAACTACCCACACGACACAGCGCTGACATTATAATTGCCACAAGAAATAAACTTGATATTACTACATAAATAAATAAATAAATAAAAATAAACTAACTTCTTCTAAAGAAGTAGCAGGAAAGAGAAAACAATGGATAAAGAGGGAAAGAAATCTGCAATAGAACTAATGTCATTTAAGGTGTTGAAATTTTCCGTCTTTGAAACGCTTAGAATAGAAATGACAAAGTCTAACAAGTATTTAATTATTTAAAGCAGACAAAAGAGTGGTTCAATTGCAGACTGATAAGCCAGCCAAGGTCTACCGAAACATATGCACTTGTTTTTTGCAATGCACAATGCACTCGCTAAGCCGTAAGTTGGTTGAAGAAGACACGTAGTGCAGTGCATTCAATTATAAACACACACAAACTTATGGACGGTATGCACAATTTTTGTTGCGCACATTCAAAGTACAATATGTTTATGTATATATGTACATACATACATCTAGTCTGCCTGTTATCGGCCGTACAATTTTCACATTGATGAAATGCAAATATTTTATTTTACAGCTACATAATTCAATGTTTGCGCTACATGTATAGATGTGTGTGTGAATTTATGGAAATTTAATACGCAAACAGTGCGCACGGGTATGGAAATGTATGCTTCAAAATATGAATATATATGCTTTATATATATATATGTAAATATATCTACACACATTTGATATTTATTGTTACCAGATTATTGTGACAATTTTACACCAACTTTCGTCGTCAAATCTCTACAACTTTTGTGAGAAAACTTTGATCAAGTATGCATTTTTTTGATTGTTTATATTTATTGTATTTTTGTATTTTTTAAATTGGTTTTCTAAAAATCCTTTGACATGATACACAATTTTTGGCAATAAATAACTTTGTGAGTAGGTCATCATTTTAATACGATTCGTTAATAAACATTTAAAGTTTAATAAAAATGGTAATAGATAAACACTGATATAAGTAAATATATAAAGTTGTAGATAGATAAACATAATGAACGCACAAACCATCCCAATGCCTTGGTTGACATTTTCTTAGTAAAAGCATTTTTGTTCATTAGCATTCACTGAAAATTGTACAAAAGCCAATATAACTTCAGAAATCAATCAAAATTAGTGATGTCTTTTATTTGACATCATTTGATATGATCAAAATTAGTTACTGGTGGAATGCACGAAGCTTGACCTTTTTAAATCGGAGCTTTGTTATGTCATTTATAAAGATGTTTATTTGCATATACTCGTATTGTATATAACTTAAAAATAACTTTAAAAGACATTTATGCTTATTTCATATGTGACTGAAAAGATGAGATGACGAGAGGAAGTGCTAAGAAAAACTGACTCTTGCAGAAATTAATTTTATTTCATTTCATTTTATTTTATTTTATTTTATTTTAAATTTTAATTAAATTTTAACTCTAGAAAGGAATTCTATAAACCACCACATTGAACTTGGCATTTGCCCAGTTTTAAATGGCAAAACTATTGATTTCTTTATTAAAATTTTTTGTATTTCTTATTGAAGTATGTCGGCCTCGATAGCTCAGCGGGTAGCGCGCTGGCTTCTCATACCGAGCGCTCCAGGTTCGATTCCTGGCTTGGGCTGGAAAAAACACTCATCTACTTCTGTCGCTATCCACATGAAGGGAATGAGAATTACAAGAATCGCACAAGTGCGCTCTTGGCAGGCAATGGCAAAACCTCCAAGTGTGAACGAAAAACTGCCAATCGCCGTTCGGATTCGGCGTTAAACTGTAGGTCCCCTCCCTCCCTTTCCCCATCCGCTTGAAATGTGTGCTGTAACATATGTTGGCAAAAACAGTGTTGCCTACACAGTTCAAAAACGGGTGAAATATGTGGTATCACAATGGGCCTTTCAGGCCTCCGAGTGTGTCTCTTATAGAGGCAGCCACCGCAACCTAACCTAACCTATTGAAGTATTAAAGGATTTCAAACAACAACATAGAAGAGCAATGTTTCAAAGTTAAATTTTCTAACCGATACCCTTAAAAGTAAATGTACTATTGTGACGGTAATGCTCGCCGTCACTGTGTAATTTCGAAGTAATATTGGAATATCTGAAAACAAGTTGCGTTCCGAACATGGCATACTTTTCGGGGCGTAGGGAACAATCACAGAGAAGGCTCGCGGCTATACTGAGATTTTCTAGAACGAGCTACGCTACTAGCAAACAGCTATCAAGGCTGCCGGGTACAGCAGGATTTGGTTCTGGGAGTAGCACAGATAGCGCAATGAGTAACACCGTGCGACAAAAATCAAAAAATTTCAAAACACACGAAAAAATCGGTATACTCGAAAAACTAAGGGCCAAATGTAGTAAATGTACGTTTTTAGTTTTTCTCTCTGACGTCAGGATTTTTTTTAAAAAGACTTTAAAATTTCAAGGATTTCGTCCTTCTAACTTCCGTGTTCATCACTAACTTCACCTAATCATTTTGCAAATATGTGCTGAATGTAAAATTAAATATTTATAGAATACAATTAAAGTTATTAAACCATTTATCATATAGTCAGTTTCTTATTTTTAAGTGCAAAAATGGTTAAATACGATTTCAGCATCCTTAATGATATTGAAATTATCCATATCGTATAGAGAAAGGTATTAAATTTTTTATATCTTAAACTAATAAAGTTAGAAGGACGAAATTCAAGGATGTAGTAGTGTACATATTAGTCCTTAAGATGTATTTTCTTCAAAAAATACTATTGGAAATTTCCAAGGATATTCAAGGATAAAGTTTTAAAAGGACATTTTCAATACCTCTTCGTCCTTTTGAGCCAAAACATTAAATTTTCTAAGATTCTAAGGATTTTTCTCTTTCATTTGATATCCATATTGTTATTCTACAATGCGCTCAATTTTTAAAATAATTTTTTTACATAAACATGTCCTTGAAATTTTAAAGTCCTTTTAAAAAAATTTTTACGTCATAGAGAAAAACTAAAAACGCAGTTTTACTACATTTGGCCCCGAGTTTCGCGAGTATATCGATTTTTTTCGTGTGTTCCTGCAAATGGTGAACTACGTTGAAGGATTTAAGTGTGTTTTATTTTTAAGCACAATTCAGAGAAACGAATACACCTGCGTTGGGGCAGCAGAACTCATTTTCGTAACAATATGTAGTGTGGTCGCATTTTAGGGCCAAGTTAGCTTAACAGTTGCTTAGTAAATTCAAAGGTGTGTTAAAGAAATAGCTTACCTGACCTTTGTTAGTATTTGGAAAGAAAAAGCATTTACTTTAAGAGAAACCTAGGAGGTAAAAGGTATGACAGAGGTCAATAGTTGTTGGACAGACAATCAAAGGATACCTAAGTTGTTGGCAATTTCCGACAACCTTCCTTTGTAAAAAAAAGTGTAGCTTTATGCTCTCCTAAATCACTTTCACTTCTATTTATTCACTTTTCATTTATTCACTTTTATTTCACTTCTTTCAGCCACTAATCTATTAATCTCGCATACCATGTTTCGCATATAAGTAAGCTGCTGCTTTGACTTTCATCCAGGGACACACAGCATGCTCGCAGTCTAATCCGACTCACAATAAAATCCCCTGGAAATTTGCTGTATTTTAATATATTTTATTTGTGAAACTCGTTGACTGCTTACGCTGCTCCCGGCTGCGTATCAACAAACATCTCTTCCACTCAAAAACTTGCCTCACTCGCAATGGAACTCCGTGAGCTAAGTGTGTCAGGGCCATGCAAATGAAAGACACTCAATGTTTAACTGGAACAAAAAAAAGATATCTGCTTTGTTGCCAGTTTCTCTCAGCAGCGCACAGCCAGCGAGCTTCATGCGTTGCGCTTCAACACACAAGATGCACAATGTTGATAGTTGCCGCTGCCTGTGCTGCTGCAAGGTGGTAATTAAAAGGTGCAATTGCAACAGTTTGCATGAGCCTGTTGCGTGTGTGTGTGTATATGCGTTACGCCCCGCGTGCGTGTGTGTGTGTGTGTGCAGGTGCTTTGAAATCGAAAGTGCCTGCATTGCGTTCGCTGCATGCTCCGGCTTAGCGACAGCCCTTAAAATCAAAGCAGAAAAATAGCGGTTTGATTGGCAGCATTGTTTGCCGAATGTGGCGGCGGCACAGTGTCGGCATCGACAACAACGCGCATAGTCGTAGCGATAGCAACGGCGAGGGCAACACTCAAGCGCGTTTATTGCTTCCGGTCAATGGGCGTTGCTTTGCCTTTCGCTCTGATCTCACATAAACAAACAAACAAACAAAGAACGTTGAAAAAAGTCCGTAAATGCGGCCAGTGGTGCAACCTGTGCTTGTGTTTCTGATGGTTGTGCGTATGTGATTTTGCATAATTGTTGTTGTTGCTGTACACGTTGCGCATTGCCTGTTAGTGTTGTTGTTGTAGCCCTCAATTTGCTTTCACGTTTTTTTTCGTACACTTCAACTGACCGCGCCTTAGTCCGCACATTCGCATATTTGACTTTTTGTGTGACCATCTGTCTGTCTGTCCGTGTGCTTGTTACTCTGCCGCTTTTATTTGTTGCTAAATTTTTTTCTTGACTCTTTCGATTTTGTTTCCGATTTTTTGCCGATATTCGCTTTCCATGAATTCGATGTTTGTGTGATTGAGCCCTCAGACATTTTCGTTTTTGGCCAACGACCCAATTTCTGTGCAACACAAACGTGCTCGTCACACTGTGTGCTGGTCATATCGATGGCTGTGCCATTTTTTTTTTTATAGAAAGCAACAAGAGCAACAAAAACATATAAACTGATCGATTTTTTGCGGCCTGTATGCTGACTTCAACTAAATACAAACATCAATGCAATTTTGCAATTAGTTTTTAGAGGATTTAATTTGACTTTAGTAAAAACACAATTAAAAAAATTGAGTACTTGAATCCTTTTATAATAAAAAATAAAATAAATTAAATTAATTAATTCATTAAATAAAAAGTTCAAAATAAAAATCTTGTGACTCCTGTGAATCCTGTGTGTGGTTTTTACTAGGGAAAGTTAAAATTTTAAAACTATTGATCTAGTCTTCTATGTGATTGCATCAGCATAATAATAATCCATAATAATTTTTAAATTTTTACTGTAAATTTTGTGTTGTAAATTTTTGTCACATGACAGCAATACGATTTCATTGCTGTGGCTGTAAGAATTTTTTTCTTGAGGGTGGGCAGGAAGGCTACAAGCCATTGTACTACACCCATGGGGGATAGGGAAGGAGAGGAGAGTGATATCTCATATTTCACCCGTTTTGAAATGTGTATGCAACACTGTTTTTTTCAACTTATATTACAGCACACATTTCAAGCGGATGGGGAAAGGGCAGGGTATGTAGGAATTACTTAAACATAAAATTTGTTACGCATAATTGAAAATTGTGAATTTTTTCATTTACCTCAGTTAAAATTATTAAAAATAATTTATATGAATTGATGAAAAACGTCAAAATAAAAATTTTTCCGATTTTTTCTGCATTTTCATGCATTCAAGAAACGTGTATACTTCTCTTCTTTAAACTTAAATATTCAGTTTATTAATTTCGTATTATCACTAGGACTTCAAACTTAAATTAATACTAAAATGAAAAATTATACAATTAAAAGAAAAACCAAAAAATTGAATTACAATTAAAACCGAATAAAAAGCTACAAAGGGTAAAAAAATAAAAATTACAAATAACAAATTAATCAATGAATACGAAATCAAAAACTTAAAACACCTAAAATCACATTAACTACAACAAAACATTAGGAAAACGCAAACAAATGTAAGAAATGTACTAAAATTAAAATTTTTATTAAAGCTGATCATTGGAAATTTGAAAAAACTAATACTAAAAACTTAGCAAATTTAAAAAATATCCTAAAAAAAATTAAAATCAAATCAAAAAATTGAATTAAAAAAAAAAAATATTTATTAATATATAAATAAAATTATATTTATTGAACAATAAAAAAAGCAAAATAAATAAATAAATTTAATTTTTTAAAAGTAAAAGTCGATACAAAAATTACCAATTGCAATTAATATCAATAATTAAATAATAATCATAATTAATTAATTAAAATTTTGATTAAAGCTGATCATTGGAAATTAAAAAATATATATACTAAAATCTAAACAAATTTTTAAAATACCCTGAAAAAATTAAAATCAAATCGAAAAATTGAATTTTTCAAAAATCAAAATATTTGTTAAAAAAAAATTAAATAATATTTATTCAACAATAAAAAAGCAAAATAAATAAATAAATTTAATTTTTTAAAAGTAAAACTCGATACAAAAATTAACAATTGCAATTAATATCAAAAATTAAATAATAATAATAATTAACTAATTAAAATTTTGATTAAAGCTGATTATTAGACATTAAAAAAAAAAACCAATACTAATATCTTAAAAAATCTAAAAATATCATAAAAAATTAAAATCAAATCAAAAAATTGAATTCTTCAAAAATCAAAATATTTATAAAAAAAAAATTAAATAATATTTATTCAACAATAAAAAAAACCAAATTAATAAATAAAAAAATAAATAAAAAAGTTGAGAAAAAAATTAAGAATTGCAATTAATATCAATAATTAAATAATAATAATAATTAATTAAATAAAATTTTGATAAAAGCTGATCATTGCAAATTAAAAAAAAATATATACTAAAATCTTAAAAAATTGTAAAAATACCCTAAAAAAATTAAAATCAAATAAAAAAAATTGAATTAAAAAAAAAACAAATATTTATTAAAAAAACATATAATAATGGTTATTCAACCATAAAAAATCAAAATAAATAAATAAAAAATTAAATAAAAAAGTTGAAAATAAAATTAACAATTGCAATTAATAGGTATCAATAATTAAATAATAAAATAATAAATAAATAATAAAAAAATGAAATAATATTTACTCAACAATAAAAAAAACAAAATAAATTAATAAAAAATGAAATAAAAAGTTAATAAAAAAAATAATTAAATAATAATAATAACTAATTAATTAAAATTTTGATTAAAGCTGATTATTGGAAATTAAAAAATACTAAAATCTTAAAAAATTGTAAAAACATAAAAAATTGAATTCTTAAAAAATCAAAATATTTATTAAAAAAATTATATTTATTCAACAATAAAAAAGCAAAAATAAACACATATATGTATGTAAATAAAAAAGTTGATCAAAAAAACTAACAATTGCAATTTAAATCAATAATTAAAATTGAACACTTAATGTAAATGGTACTTTAACTTAATTAATTTGAAGTAAATTAATTTCGATAAAAAATCAATCAAAAAAATGTATACAAATAAACAAATATTTTAAATATATTCAATATTTTGCTCATATTAAATTGTTAAACTCCGAGAATTTAAATAACTTCTCAATACACCATAACTGTAAAGCTTTCAAAAATCTGCCATCTTTTGAGCAACAACAACATCTATGGCGTGACACATAGCGTTAAAAAAGAAAGCCGTTGACAAACGGCATCAATCAGTGGCACGATTTCTCGCTTAAGCTTGCCAGCTTCAATTTATGCGCGTTGTGCTTCATTCATTGTGTGTGTGTGTGCATTTTGTGTTTGAGCCATTAGCTTCGATGACACTCATAGTCGGGTGGCTGCATGACATGCTCCCAGCTAGTCGGCCAAACGCCATCAAAGTCACTTTATGATGTCATTAAATGCTAAAGTCATGCGGCTACATGACGGCTGCTGGTGACAATTTCGACATCATCAGTGGGTGCTCCAGTACCCATCCACACACACACACACGTAGATAGAATGCCCACCTCCTGGTCGCCGCAAATGCCGAAGTCCAGCGCTCGCTGCTCGCAAGAATATCAATTGGCATTTATTAAACACATTCCTTCATTTAGCCACTCAATTTTCTGTTCATTTTCTATGTGTTTTTTCGCCTGTCGGCGTACAAAAATTGATTCAAATTAGATATTCCGCTTCCGCCGAGCGCCGCCGCCCGTGTGGATGGGCGCCGGTTATGCGAATAATATTTACCGCGTTCTCTTACATGGCAACGTTGCCGTTCGAGAACAAATCGCTTAGCATTTGATGATGAATTGTCAGCGCGAAGAGTGGGGCGGGAAAGCACGCGACGCGATTAACGCTGAAATTGTATGCCCTGCGTGCGTGTGTGTGTGCGCATTCTGCATGCAAAGCTGCCGCAGTCGCTTTTTATCGCTTACAAATAACGCTTCTTTATGCTTTATGATAGGCCCCACCCACCCACCCACCCACCCAGCAGCCGACTGCCATTGTCGCTGCCGCTGCCCATTTGACGCTGATTGTGCTTACATTTTATTTTATTTATAAGGATTTTTTGTCGGCGCTCGTTTCGCCGTGTGCCAGTGTGACCGTTTTTGTGCGGGTTTTTATGCTTAAATAATAAATTCTTTGTTGCATACTGTCGGGCGCTATTGGCAGCACGGCGCACGAAATAGCCAAAACGAAGCTCATAAATTTTGCAAACGCTCCACACACACACCAGCGTATGTACGAGTGTGTGTGTGTGTGTGTGTTTGTATGCGCGCAAAGTGAGGCACGTGGATTTGGCAAGTGCCGATTTCTGGCGGCGAGTGGGTACGGCAGTGCGATTGTGCAACGAGCGCTTAAATGTCGCTAATGTTGAGCAATTTCGTTATTGTTTGCTATTGTTGTCGATTGTGTGCGCTGGCTGTGGCTGTACGATTGTTGCTGTTTTTTATGTCCAAACTGGGTTTTTTCGCCGAACTGCTGTTCTTTGCTGTTGTTGGTTCGGCTCATCATTTGTGTTTTGGTTATTTATTGGCTCCTACGCACACCGCCACTCTTATATAAATTTATTTATACAAATGTTTCGGTACGACTGCGAATGTGTGTGTGATTTTTGCTGCTGGCTTTGTCTGTGCACGAAATATTGCATACATTTGGGCGCCGTAAATTTGCGAATTGTAAACACTTGCGCTTGCGGTAAAGCGTCGATTAGTATGCAATAAATTTGCGGTAAAAGTTCAACCTTCGGCGCGGCAGAACTTTAAAGTGTTCAACCGGGCGCCGCCCAATGCCACAAGAAACCCCCAGCTGACTTGGCAACATTGTCAGTCGTGGTCGTGGTCGTTTGAGCAGCCTTTTTCATTAATCAAATTTTAATGGAAATTTATGCAGGCTAATTAATTAATTTATTGACTTCGTCGTCGTCGTCGTTGTCGTCCCAGTTGCTGCACGACCACCACTTGCGCGATTGTGCACTGCTGGGTTGAATGCCACACTTGTACGTCGCGACGTTCCATTAAATGGCCACTTCGGAAAATTATGAAAAGCTGTGAAAACAACAACAATAAAATAAATACAAAAACAATAACAAAATGGCCGAAGCCGCACAATGCTGAACTTTGCAAAGCAGACAAATCGAATGCGAATTTTTGAATTTTTCATCGATGCTTCGACCGATACCTGGTCTGGTGCCGTCGCTTAGCTGCCAAGTTCGCTGGCCGCCGCAAGGCAAACAAATTAAAATCAAAGGCAACAACAATAAATATTGCGTACTTTCCTGCATATTAAATTGATTAATAGCAGATTGCGCGCGTCTCGCGCTCCGCCACACCTATTCCAATGCCACTTAATTCCACTTGACTCCACCGCTCAACTCGCGGTGCGCATAAAATTGCTTATGTTGCCCGAGGCTGCGCTGTGAAAAGTCCGCCGCTTGATTGATTGAATTATAAGCGAATGTTGCACTCACTACAATCCTTCTGTCCTGCCAGCCCGATCCGCCGTTCGACTTCCGTGCGACTCGACCCCGACTCCGACTCCGACCGGCCGACGGCCTATCGCAGCGACTGTGCGCTCGACAATCGAGTTGCCGCCATCGCTGTCAGTCATCAACTGTCAGCGTGCCAGCAACACGCATAGTTTTAGTCGCTGTTGCCGCACTCTCTATTGACCCTGTAGCCATGTTGCAAAGGTGCTGCCGCTTGTGCTCCACTCGCCTTTCCGGTCTGCTTCATGTGTCCATGTGTGCATGTGTGTGTGAGTGTGTTCGTGTATCTCGCTGACATTTTTATTATGCTTTCATCATAAATTGATGGAAAATATCGATTCAACTTGACGTTCATTCGTCAGCTGTCGTTCATTCGGTCAGTCAGTCTGGCGTGTTTGCATTTGGCGCCTTTGTGTACCTTTATGTATGCAAGTATATGTACATATATGTATGCATGTCTGTCGCGCTTGTCTACCTCTCTGTCTTTATGTATGTTCACTTTATTACACATCAATTGCTGCACATGTCGCCGTTGATGGGCGCAGTCAGCAAATTTCACTCGTCTCCGCATCTTTTTGCGTAATTATGATTTTTTGAGTGTTTCCTGCCATCCATCCATACATACATACAAACACATGTATGGGTGTGTCCAATCATATGTTACAAATTTGCTTACAATTTTTATCGTCATACATCACTTTAAATGAATACAAAATTGCAATAAACTGCGAATCAAAAATTGAATGTCTCATCAAATGTTTTGCTTTTTCTCTCTCGTTGCAGGTAAGCACAAGACTTGAGTTGTTTGATTGAATGGCTCCTTTTGGCCTGCAGGTAAGATAAGCTCAAACGTTTGTGTAAACAAAGTAGCCATTTTGACATGGCATGTCAAGTTGTAGCTGGCAAAATTTCAATGAAATGACTGAAAGTTGAGGCTTCAAGAGATAAGTGTGGAATTTTGTTTCTGGGTAGTTTTCATTTATTTTTTATATTGAACTGTATTGCAAGGAACAGTGGAATAAATTTTTAGTTGAATCATGAGTAGCAGAATCTGTAAGAGTTTAAATATTGCTGCAAAAAAAATCATTTTACTAGTGTCTCATTAGAGAATTTGAAGAATAGTTATTTATTGGACAAACATTCGTTTGATAAGATATCATTTTACAATAAAACATATGAAACACATTTACTCGAAACTGGAATTTCCGCTCAGGTTTTCCACTTAAGGTATCATGGCACGTTAGAAAGGGGAATTTTTAATGATTTACAAAATTATTTATTTTTCAGCTCCTTTATTATCAATCTTTTTGAAAATGTATTTTTTACAATATATTGAAGGTTTAAGGAACACAAAAAAAAATTGTTTTTTTTAGCATATTGTCTCTTATATAAAAAAAACACATCCTCCATTGCGGACACTTAATCTTTTTTTTCAAAAAGATTGTTAATAAAGGAGCTGAAAAATAAATAATTTTGTAAATCATTAAAAATTCCCCTTTCTAACGTGCCATGATACCTTAAGTACTTTCATATGAAATCGCCATGCAAAAACATTGAATTCATATAATTCATTACTCGTGATTGATTGATATTATATTTGCAGTATTCTCTATAATGAGCATTGGATACAGAGAAACGATTTATTTTGTGATAATTAATAAAATAATGCATTAAAAATTAAACTGTGGAGGTTTAATGGGAACATTTGCCAACACATTGCACAGTGATTCGACTCCATACAACCGCGAGACAAAATTAAAAAGAGTGGTCTGTTCTTCATAAAATTTGGTATACTAGTTTATAATGGTCTGCTAAATTCAAACCTCTAAGTGTGTTGGCTAATTTTTTTAGATTTTACGTTTAATCAGTTACATCAAGATTGATTGCAAAGAGTAACAAAAATTGTATCGGGACATAAAAATGCAATAAAAATTATAACAATAGATGTATGTTTTGCTTTTGTGCAGTTTTTTCAAGTTTTCATGCTGATTGCATACTTTTAGGGATGAATAAAATAAAGTTTGTCGAAAAAGCGGTGTTTAGACCACTTTTCAAATTGCATTATTTTCTGAGATCGGAAGATATCGGAGGATGTAATTACATTATTCCAGAACGAAAGAATGCTTCTTAAAATAAAATAAAATCCAGGAACATACTTTCACATACTTTTTAGATATTTTCCTCTACTTTCCTCTTGCCAATTAGAAGATTTTTAATTTGAAAAATATTTTAAATTAAAAGTAAAGTAGAAGGCGCAGCTTAACAAATTTTGAGAAAACAGTGAAAACAGAAATAGAAACATCAGTTCTTCAACTGTATTGAAAGTTTTAGTAACTTCTTGGTAACCATGTATTTTTATAATTTTTCTTACTCAATAGACTAAAAAACAAAAAATATGTGTTTACATTTTTTTGTGAAAAAAGTTTCAAATTTGAGCAGCTTTTGCACACACACTATTTAATTTTTTGCACAGATTTTGTTTGGGGTTTTCTTAGTTGGAGTTTTACCTTTCAAATGGTATTAAAATTGTTAAATTCTGAGACTATAAATTTTTTTGAATTTTGTCTATGGAACGAATCACTGTGCATTGAGTTGAAATGTGAATTAAATTACAATTATTTACAACTCGACAATTATTAGTCACAACTCGTTCGTAGTTAGAAAAATCAAATTCAAAACGGTTTCTTCTTCAAAATATTTTTTCAAATGTGTCCTGCCTTCAACCTTGAATGAGGTCCTATAAAAAGGATACGATATCGAGTACTTTCAATTTGGAATCCCCTTAGAGGTGTTCACTATGTGAGCCCTTTTAAAATATATATACTAAAAGGGGCGTAATCTTTAACTTAGTTATGAGTAAACCCATATAAAATATGCCTTTTTATGCTCTCAAGTTGCTTCTAGGTTCAACTTGAACCTTTGTTGTGGATTCAATTTACTTTTCGGATTGAAATATTTTTGCAACAGAGTTTCCCCCTCACCACACCGTGCGACAAAAATTTAAAAACTTTTTCACACCGGAAAAAATCCATATGTGCGTGAAACTAGAGACCAAACATAGTAATATTGCGTACTCAGTTCTTCATTTCTACATCCTTTGTTCTTTTAAAAGGACTTAATAATTTTGAAGGGGATAAAAAATAAAAAATATATAAAAAATACTTAACCTCGTTAGAATAGGGCGATATGTATATCAAATGAAAGAGGAAAGGCTCTAGAATTTAAATAAAGTAGATCTTGTATCTATTTGTAAAAAAAATGATATGAAAAAGGTCCTTTGAAAATTTTAATCCTTTATATCCTTGAAAATTTATAAAGAATTTTCTTGAAAAGTAAGTATATTAAAACCAAAAATCTCTTTGATCGCCTCTCAAAATTTCATTACTTTAACTTTATTGGTTCGAAAGTTATTAAAAAAAGGCGGAAGCTGCAATTCTAATGAATTCCGGTGTGAAAAATGCAAAAAAAAAGCCAACCTTCAACTCATAAGAACTCCTGAGCACCAGCTGAGTCACAGATCGTTGTGTTCTGTTACTAATTTCTTAAAAGTTGTAAAGTATTTGTTTTTCTTACAGTTAGTTATTCAAACCAAACTTACTTACTTTTCGTTTCCATCGAATTGCTATAAAAACCCGCGCAATTGAGCACAGAAAATCACAAACTTTAACTGCTAAAAACGATTCAAAACTGAAAACTAAAAATCACTTAAAATGTTTTCCCAATTGGTACAGCTGGCGTATTTAATTACAAGTCATTTTAGCCGAACACAGCGCACTAATGTGTTTAGAATCTGCCTCAGCGTTAACCCCTAAATGTATGCTAATACCTGTGTACCTTTCATTAAGTCGCAGCGAAGGGCCGCGCCAACGCCGTTGCACAGGTCAGACGGCTGACTTAAGCTGACTTTGCCGTGCTGCCAAATAGCACATTACCAGAGCACGAATTAACATACAAAATTGGCGCAAAGCGACAGCGACAGCGACAAAAACAACCTCAGCCCAAAGCGCATTTACCGGCCAATCATTGCGAAATGAATTAATGTCGTGGCGCGCGGCGGGCGGTCAACGTTTAGTGATCTACGAAACCAGGTGAAGTTAATGCACAACAACAAAAATAACAACAACAAAGAGCAAATCGAGCAACGTTTGCAGTGCAACGTTTGAAAGGATTACCGGCCGACTGCTGAGTCAGGCAACAGTCAGACAGCCCCGTCCAGTTACTTAGCTGGGTGTGGCGGGCAATTAGTTCGGCGCGGGTGGTCGCAAGCGGTGCGGCAATTGCCGTCAGTAGCGCACACCGAAAGATTACCTTTTTCATTAAAATAATGATAAACAATGTTTTGGTCCTTGGACTCGCATACACAAGCACACAAACATATACAAAAACACCAATTTAGGTCGCAAGGATCAGAGGTTAACGCTAAAGCCGAAAATCTTTTCGGCACCGCAGCGCAAACACAGCTAAACAAAAAAAGGACACGAATCTGCATACGAAAATAATGAAAAGTAATTTTTCTTAAAGCGCATGGCAAGCGAGAAAAAACCAAAACCAAAAACAAAACAAACAACAACAATAACAACGTATTCGTATATAGAGAAGAGCCAACCGCAACCGTTGACAGAAATTCGGATTCAAGTGAAAGTGGCCAGAAATGTAAGGTAAAGGAATATAAAGCAAATTAATCTAATGACAACAACACGATAACAATGACAGCTACAACAACAACAACGACATCTCAGTTACTTGCTGTACAATGACAAAGACCACAAGCAGAGCGTGAACCGGGCAACGGAAGCGGACCAGATGTAAAAGTAGGTCCTGACACTGTCATACTTAGGCACAACCTTACACTTGAGCGCAGCCACAACAGCGGGCGGTGGGGGGCGGAGACAGGGGGCGCATCGAGTGTGCAGCGTGCTGGGTAATTTCTTTAATTACACTTATTTGCAAGTCAGTTTATAATAAGAAAGTGTAGAAATCGCAAAGCGGCGCGCAGCGGAGGGACCACAAAAGATGTCACTGACGGCTGCTGTTGACTACAAATACATAGTAGCCGAAAAAGGGTCAGTGAGTGAATGAGTGAGTGAGTGAATGAGTGAGTGAGTGAGTGAGTGAGTGAGTGAGTGAGTGAGTGAGTGAGTGAGTGACGGCAAGAATCGGCACAGTGCACAGTGATTCGACTCCATACAACCGCGGGACAAAATTAGAAGGAGTGGTCCGTTCTTCATAAAATTTGGTATACTAGTTAATCATGTTCTGCTGAATTCAAATCTCCATTTTGTTTTTCTTAAACTTTTGTAGTTTGGCAATGTCTGAGACTTAAATTTGCAATTTTCGTCATTTTTGGTGAGCTATAGCAACGAGTGTGTTGGCTAGATTTTTCAGGTTTTACATTTAATCGGTGACGTAAACATTGATAATTGCAAAGAGTAACAGAAATTGTACGAGGACCCTTTAGTTTTGCAATAAAAACGATAATAATAGACGTATGTTTTGGTTTTTTGCAGTTTTCTCAATTTTTCATGCTGATTGCATACTTTTAGGGATAAAATTAATAAATTTTGTTGAAAAATAGGTGTTTAGACCACTTTTCCAATTGAATTATTTTCTGAGATCGGAAGATATCGGAGGATGTAATTACATTATCCGACAAAGAAAGAATGCTTCTTAAAATAAAAAATATCCAGGAACATACTTTCACATACTTTTTAGATATTTTCCTCTAAGTTTTGCCAATTTTCAGATTTTTAATTTAGAAAAATATTTTGAATTAAAAGTGATGTAAAAGCCTCAGCTTTGCCAATTTTGACAAAACATTAAAAGCGAAAATGGCCACATCATTTCTTAATCTGTATTAAAAGTTTCAGTAACTTCTTGGCAACCATGTATTTTTACTCGATAGACTAAAAAACAGAAAATATGTGTTTACATTTTTTTGTGAAAAAAGTTTCAACTTTGAGCCGCTTTTGCACAGACACTAATTAATTTTTTGCACAGATTTTTTGGAGTTTTCTTAGTTGGAGTTTTATCTTTCAAATGACATCAAAACTATTACATTCTGAGAGGATAAATTTTTTGAGTTTTGTCTATGGAACGAATCACTGTGCAGTGCAGCGCCCGTTCAACTAACTTGGCTCAATTTACTTTAGCGTTGCCCGAAAAGCGTTCACCCCTCGTCGTTTCACTGTTGTAACGCCCCTTCGTGCGTGACCGACAAATGACAACATTAACTTTTTGTTGTAGTTTTGCAAAGCCTGCGGCGACAACGGCGCAAAGCGTGTGCACGGCGAAGAGAAACGATGGAGGGGGCACTGTGCGAAGGTGGCATCACACAAGTTGACATTGCACGTGATTTTGCTGTTGTCAAAAGAAGGCCAAACAAACAGACAAATACTTGTGCACAACAACAGACAAATGGACAAACAGCGGACGACGGACGGCACACGGCGCGCTGGACAGTGCAATGGCTGGCAGGGGGCCCAGTCACACAAAACCGAAGCGACCGACAAATAGAAGCGAGCAAATAAAATGCGAGTGTAAAAAACGTGGGGCCAAAGCAAATACAAACAAGAAAAATGAGGAATGTTTGCAGACAGACCGAAATGAAAAAGGCAAAATATGGCTGAGGGGGCTGAAGGATGGCGGAAAGCGGAAAAACCCCGAAAAACATCAGCATAACATGAAATCTGCTTTTAGGATAATTAAGTAAAATCTGAACACTTGCATGGGTGCGTTGAATGGCGTTGAAAAGTGCGCCAACAAAAGCTGCCACAAAGCGTAGAATGCAAAGCGAGGGCAGCAAGCAAATGGTTGCTTTTAAACGGTAATGGAAGTGGCGAGTGGCAGCGTGATTGGGCCATGGACAGACATGCTTCAGGTGGAATTAATTTGGCAGGTGCAATATGCCAATTTTCCGCGTTAACTCAAGTTTGTATTGCGTCGTATTTAATTTGACGCTTTTGTCTAAACAAAACGCTTTTTTTTACTAAACCTTATTTATACAACTTTATTACAAATGACAAACAACAAAACGGCAAATTAAAAATATAAGTGAAAGAAGCCATGGGGCAGCCAACAAATTGCATATCTGTCATTATGTGTGTGTATGTAGGGGAGAGTGGGGTGGCTGCACTAAATTATTGAGCGTAATAAGCGCACAAATTCAGCGCTTAAGCACCTTTTCGGTCAATAAAAACCGTTCAGCAGCTGCGCAGAACGTGCAAACACCTACACGCACTCACACACACACAGTGCATAGCTTCATATATGAACGCACGTACTAACCTATACAAACACACACACAGTGACAGCCGCGTCACATTAACTTCCGCACTCGGAGCGCGTTGAAATCGCTTCCGCCAGCTTCGACGTAGTCCATCACTGCAGTCAGCAACAACATCCACACACATGCTGTCCGACTGGCTGGCTGACTGGTGTGGCAACAACATGTCTCTTTGTCGTTTATCAAACAATTTGTCTTTTTTGCGTTTGCTGGAAATTGTTGCGTGGAGCCGCGCACTTTGCAGGCGCAGAATATGCGCTCAGCGCACGCTTCATCACAAGAGTGTTCTTTGCTAGCTTTCTTCTCATCTCATATATTTTTGTTTACAACTTATTGTTGTTGTTGTTATTGTTGTTATTGTATATGTACATATTTAAACACAAAGGCACCCAGTTCTAACATCAAATCAGCCTTCCTTACTTCTTCACTCACATCTGTTGCCACAAGTTCTGCTATTCTTGCCTTTTTTTTGTTGTTTACATTTTTGTTGCTGCATAGAATGTGTGTGTGTGTGCATGTACGAACGGGCCAATATAAATTGATAATGTGCTGTTGCTGTCAGCGTTAACTGCGCTCCGCACATTCAGCTGCGCTCATCGTGGCCATTGCTCACGTTGTATTTTATTGCTCGTATGTGTGTGTGTGTGTGCGAGCGCTCTGTTGTTTCCTTGACATCAAATTAATTTATAATGCAAACGTTGTCTGTGTGTATGTTAGTGCTTTCGGTACGTTATTGGAAATTAAAAGACCATAAACTTTGGCCGTTTTTTGTGCTAGTAGGGACAAAGCAGCTGCCGAATGACGACAGTGTGCGGACAATTGTCAAAATTCACATTATATGGACAATTATTTATAAGAACAATTAATTTTGGAACTTCAGTTCTTTATGGGGTGAGATCTATAGGTTTGATGTCAAATCGATGCTTAATCCTTTCGACCCCGAATTATATCCTGTGTCTCGATATTACTTTTTGGTATTTAAATCATGAAGCATTTGCCTAAGAAATGTGCACACGACATTTTAAGTCGCCACGCCTCTTTGTTAGAGTTAAAGAGCTAGTTTACTTTTGAACAATTTTAGCTTAAAACGGGTTAAATTAATTTTGTATCAATATTTTTTAATTACAAAAAAAATTACTTAATATTTATGGAAAAATACAAAATTATCATCTTTTGATTTTATTTAACCATTATTAAAGAAACAGGGTTTTGATCAAACGCGCCCAATTCGTAGACTTCAATTAGAACACAAACTTTCCCTGATATCGCTGCAAATGATTGAAAATTATTTTGTGGATAACAGTAACATTTTTGTAATTTGCTTTGAATTTACTTGCAAAAATTTTAATTTGTGGGTGCCTACTTAAATCAAACCCATAAATCAATCGTAGCTTTTGCTATAAGATGACAAATAGGTGTATTCTATTTACTTACCAACAGGGTCTATGCGTGGCCTATTCGGCCAACAAGATTAACATAACCTGTATAAAATATTCTGTATAAAATACTTAATTAAAAAATATACTAAAATAAATTGTACTTAAAGCAGCAGTTTCGACTTGGAGTTTGGATTACCATGATTTATTGCTACAGAATTACAATTTCTCAGTTCAGTAAGAAGGTATTGCCGTAACCTTGACTAAAATTCCTAAAAAAAATTTCCTAATTAAAAAATTTATAAATTAAATATCTATATATACATACCCAACAGGTGGGCGTGGCACCTCCCATACAATCCAAATTTTTAAGACTCAAATTTTCCGCGTAACTTTGCAACTTTAAGTCGCACATCAATGAAACTGGGTTGCACCCTTCGACTGGAAGAATGGGTTGGACATTGCATAAAAGGGGCGCATACAAATTAAATATATATATATGTTCATATAATTGTTTGCCCTGGCTGACTGACTGATTGACTGACAGATTCATCACCGCCCAGCCCAAACCACTAAAATATGAAATTTAATCCTTTCCGGAAATTTGTACGATATATCGTACAATTTTTTCGAAGATTTTTTATTTGACAGCGAACGCACTTTTTATGGAAAGGCTTTTTAATTTTCATTAAATAGGCTGTGTTGTATCATTCTGTTTAAAAATAGAAATCATAATGGTCGTGACTACACAGGATTAGTAAGTTTTGAAAGCAGCTCTTTGGAAGAATTTGAGAAACCAGCAAATGACGATGCTTCTGCGGTGGTATTTTTTAATTTATAATACTTTTTGGTAGCAAAAAGCTAAAGAATTTCAAAGTTTAAATCTCAGTTGATTTATAAAAATTGCTAAATTTAACATTTTTTGCATCTAAATATTTTTCCCAAGTCTTTAAAAAAATTGTACTATTGTATATCGTACAAATGGAAGGCAAAGGTTGCAAGCGATGTTTGCATTTTTTTATGTATATGGCCGAATAAATGTGACTCGATTATTTAAACATGAATAATTTATATAAGTTTCAATCAAAATAAAATCAGATTTTGATTTTTTGTTGTTATAATTTATGTTTTCTATCAAATAATCAATTAATTGTTCATAAAACTTAAAAAAAATGAAATAAAAATTTCATACATTTTCTACTTCTTTACGAACCATTGTACGATATAACGTACAAAATTGATTGAACTGTAATTCTCAACCTCAATGTTTTTTTATATTTTTTTGTATGTTATTGCTAAAATGTTCAATGAGAGTGAATATTTTGAAGGAACAATTGTTATACAGTACAATCTCGATAATTCGGACACTCGCTATTACGGACAACGCGGTAATCCGGACACCCAATTGATTTCTATTGTGGACTCTGTAATCCGGACTGTTATTTAACTAAAAAATCCGGACACTAATTTTGGTCTGCTTTTTTACGGGGAGTCCCTGTTTTCTGTTGAAATATATGTTTTCATAAAATGCAAGGAATTCCGATATGCTTTCTTTTTCTGTCGTATTTGCTGGTTCCGATGTGAAACAGGAGGTTGAATAAAATCAGGTGGTGTTAATTAAAAGTTTAATTTAATCTTTAGTTAAGAAAAAGCGTACATTCTTAACGTTGGGCCAGAAAAATAAATTTTAAACAAAATAAGTCGAGGAAAGTCACTTCGTCAACTGTCAGTGGAGTGCAATGTAGGCAAATCTACAATTTCTACAAACATGAAACAAAATGTTGCCAAACGAAAATTACGAATTTCTTTCAAAATCGTTAAAAATGTTTATAAAATATTAAAAATAATATTTTCAGCAAAAATAGTTATAATTCAATAAAAAATAATAAGTTTCATTTGTGTTCAGTAGTATTTTTATCGATTTTTTTGTAATCTTGGTAATCCGGACATTTCGATATTTCGGACAGTGTTTGGTTTTTAATTGTCCGGATTATCGAGATTATACTGTATCAAGAAATGCGAAAATTCACCAGAAAGAGTTAAACTGTAGATACATTAAAAAATAAACTTTTACTTTTTTTTAGAAATTCGGGGTCTAAAAGGTCCAAGCATGGGTTAAAGTGTTGTATGAAAAAACTTACTTTATTGGCCCCATTGACTTCATTGACTTTAAACTTACGTGCAAAGCCGCGGAGCGCTGCTAATAGACTATAAAAGAAATTAATTTTCAATTACCAATCTCATCCAATTTGAAACACAAATTGTGATAAAAAATTCATAATGAAAATTTATTCAATTTTCTTATTTCAAAGCAATACTTGCCATGCAAATTATCATCCAAAATTATAATCGCACAAACAATAAGCAAAAAAAATCAATAATACACAACCCACGGCATTACTCGCCCAGGGGCGCACTGTCCCTTGCCGAGAACATGAATTTGTAATTTCCGCATAACTTTAGAGTTTTTTTTTTAATATTCTCCCCACCCCACTTTGTCCGTCTTGTTGTCATTATTATCATTATCCATAATTGCTGATTTTTTTCATATTTATTTCAACGCTGCGGCAATACATTGGAAAGTTTGCTTTCTCGTTTGTTTATTCAAAGTTCATGCAGCCGTTTCGTGCGCGCAACTTTTTCTCGACGCTGAAACGCCAACAATTAACAGCCATGAATAAACCCTTGAACGGCGTGATGCACGAAAAACGAGAACGCCAACAAAGAAAACTGACTACGCTTTACACTAAATTCAATTTTTCAGTCAACGAGCAGAAAAATAAACTTTACCAATGCTTTTTGCAAAATAGAAAAAAACCGAAACAACAAACATACACAAAGGCAAAAACGTCTAGCAAGGCCAGAGATTGCTGGACGGTGGGTGAGCAACTGATAGGGGGCGGGGAAACAAAAGCAGGGTGCAGCAACTTCCAAAATTGTTTCGCCTTTTGCGCCGCATTTCCATCCATTTGCGCGGCGCGTACAACTCGGCATTGCAATTTTTGTTATTGGCTTACGGTGCCGCTGCCACATTACCACTTTGCCAGCCGCGAAAGTGCAAACGCCCTGCTGCGACGTGGCGCCTCAAATTGTGTGCGCTGTGCCGCGCCGTGCAATTTGCGCTTTAATTTCACTGTAAGCGGCACTGTCTATTTGACTGACTGGCTGGCTGACGCGCTGCCTGATGGCAACCTCAAACAACCGCACCCATTGTTGGCAGCAATTTTCGCCGAGCTTCGCCGCGGCTGCTGCTGTTCTTGGATGTTATTGTTGACGCTGTTGTTCGGTGCTAATGTTGTTGCCACTCCAGTTGTTGCACTTTTACATAACAATGCTGCCGCTCATGTGTTGGCATTTGGGCCGCCATGCCGCAAAATTGCAAAAAGCACCAACAAAAAGCGCAACATGCCAGCCACAGCTGCAGCGCTCGAGTGGTGCTACAAAATATGCGTTTGTGCTGTTCGGCACTCATTCATGGCTGCTACCAATTTGCCCGCCCGCTCTTCCCTTCCCCTCACTTCGTCAAACGTCGGCGCCTGATCAAACAACGCAGCAAAGCACTTTTTGGGGTGTTTATTTATTTTAGAATGCAACATGGAAACGCTTTTATTTGTGTTGATTTTGTGTTTGGTGATTGTGGCTTTTGCACGCTGCACTTAGGCGGCAACTCATCAGGCAACAACGGCTCTTATCCTCTCCTTCCAGTCTCGCTACCAATCATACAAACACACACACACACACTCGCGCAGCACTGCGTGTGCAAAAATTGGAAGACTTTCAAATTGCACTCTCCAGCTGTCGCTTGTTCGTCCAAAGATAAATAAATACATTTACGTGCTTAAATAAAACATTGCATACATTTAGGTGCTATACACTGAGACTTGCTGGCTTGTTCGCCATCTTTGCACTGCCTTTTTCCGTTTCCGCTTCACTGGCAACTGCCACTGGGTTTGTGCGATTGCATTACTCTTTGACAGTCATTCGTGTTGCTTTGTTTTTTGCTGTTAGTGAGCTTTCACTTTAGCACTCAACAAGCATTAACAAATCTGTAAATTTACATCAAGAAATTCCCATTCGATGAGTGAGTGTCTGAATAGTGCGAGGCGGACAGCTGGACCCTTGACTCCACGGTTGAACCAGTAACTAAACAGAAAAATCGCGTTGGTTTTGCAATTTTATTTATTACATTTGTTGTGGCAAAATCTTGTTTGTCTTGCAATTTAATTTGTTGCATTTGTGCTACAAATGAGCATCAGCCGTTGATCTCCGGCATTGGGCAATAGTTTTCAAGTTATTAAAATGAAAATTTGAAATGAAATTTGAATTTTTTGAATTGTTTGAAAGCTCTTATATTGAAAAATGAACTTAAATTGAACTAAGACGACAACAGAACATAATCTACAACGATGTTTTGTACTCTCTAAAATCAGTGTTGAACTCTGGGGAAATATCAACACAACAACACATAAATTTTAGGCAGATGTTCAAGGCGTATATAGGCCCTTAATTTTAGTCTACAACTTTAATAATTTTTATTCAAGGCAAACTTTAACTCAACAGAATTTTTTTAATCAAAGTGACTAGACAACTGGATTTCTACCAGTTTTTGGATTCGTCACACATACATACATATATAATTCTGAGACCTAAAATAATTATTATCCATATTTTTGCAAATAAAAAAATTACCCTAATTTAAGAAATTTCTAAAAATATTGCTTTATAATAATTATTCCCAATAAGAAATGTTTTACGTGACCTGTAACGATTATCATGTAATAAATATTTTTGCGTTGCATAATAATTTTTATAAGAAACAAGTATATTTTTCGTTGTTAATTATCAACAACGAAAAATTAGTTAATTAGTAAAATCATAAAATTATTTTATGATTTTTTTTTAGTTGCTGCATAACTTTTATTTATGACGAATATGAACGATGAATATTTTTTACGTTGAATTACCACATTTTGGGTATGAATTAATTTTTATTTGTTTCCAATTGACAAACGCAAATTAACTGCAGAAATTGGTAATTCTGAATAATGATGGTAATTCAACAACTAAACAATTAAAAATCAATTCATACTCAAAATGTGGTAAGGCAACGTACAAAAAAAATTTCTTTCATAAAAGTTATGATTATTATGAAGTTATCGGCAACGTATATAACAAAAAATCATAAAGATATGAAGCAACGTAAAAAAATTCTCAAAATAATAGTTATCCGTCAATTAAAAGAGTCATAATTAAAAGTTATGAAGCAACGTAAAAAAAAATCTAAAAATAATAATTATCGAGAACGAAAAAAAATTTGTTTCTCATAACAGTTATTACGTAGAGTAAAAATTAATTGTAGCAAATAATATTTATAATCAACAAAAAATTTATGTTGCATTGTAATAGTTACATTGTAATTATTTTCTTAAAAAGCTTATAATAGTTAAGTCCCAGATATGAATAACCACAAAGTTGTAATAATAATTTGACTTCTACTTGTCTCTTTAACAGCTCCAACATATTTTTTCAATATTAAGTTACATTAGACTTGTTATGAAATATTTGACAAAATTGGCTACCAAAATTAATTATGAAATATTAACAAACAAATATTATCGTCCATAATGAAGGGCTATTGCAAAAAAAAATTTACTATAATCTATTATAACTCAACAAATTCCATTTAAATATTTTTTTAGTTTCATTGGAAAAAAATAAAAGTGACTAGACAACTGGATTTCTAAGAAATATTTTACCAACTTTTCGATTCATCACACATACAAACATAAATAACCACAAATTTGTAATAATAATTTGAGTTCTACTTGTCTGTTTAACAGCTCCAACATATTTTTTAAATAAAATAAATTTAAATTTTAAATTTTTTAAATAAATATTTTATCAGTTTCACTAAAAAAAATAAAAGGAATAATTATGAAATATTCCCAAAAATATATTATATCCATAATGAAGTGCAATGCAAAAAAAAATTGTTTCCAAAAATCTATTATAACTCAACAAATTCCATATAAATATTTTTTCAGTTTTATTGAAAAAAAATTAAAGGAATTTAAGTACTTAGGACTAACGACACATAAATAAGAATACTTTCATATTTTAAAATCCTTTAGAAATTCAGCAAAAAATATAATATAATATATATAATATAAATATAATATAACATAATGAAGTGCAATGCAAAAAAAAATTATTACAATAATCTATTACAACTCAACAAATTCCATATAAATATTTTTTCAGTTTTATTGAAAAAAAAATAAAAGGAATTTAAGTACTTCAGACTAACGACACATGAAAAATACTTTAATTTTTAAAAATCCTTTAGAAACAATAATAATTTTCTAGAAAAATAATAACTTTTGTCTATCATGACAACACAACGCATCAGCTGTGAACAATAAATATCATCGTCATCAGCTCATTTTTTTTCTTTTTGTAGCAATATTTCCGTTCCAAATTTCATTCGCAAAATTTATGTCGTAAAATTGCTGCGCTATTAAAATGCTTAACTTAAATATTTTGTGCTAATAATCCCTCGTTCGTTGTGAAACGGTTAGTTTTAAAATGTACATATTTTGCCTTCATCTAAAACAGTTTCTTCTTCTGCTTCGTGCTTTGCGTGCCAATTTTTCCACTGCAACGACGAGTAGGGAAAACGCTTTCTTGCGTCCACTCGTCCTGTGTTCTAATTAGAATGGAAGCTGTATAAATTTTAATTCACTTAAGTCCTTTTAGTTATAGCTGTTGATGTTGTTGTTATTGTAGTTTCATGTATGCGCACAACACAGCAGTTTGTATGGCTGACTGCGATTTCTTCAATTACTAAAATTTACATTTCTAATTTTCTTAATTGAAAGCGCACCTAACTTAAAGCGAGTCGCTGTACGCCACACCGACGCACACACACACACACGCTCACAAAGTTGCAGGAATGCGCTTTGTCATAAAATCGCAAGCACGCACACATGTGCAGCTTTAGTGGTAGTTGCAGTTGGCTTAAAATCCCTGTTAGCCGCTGTTAAATCTTTTTGCTGCAGCACAGTGCAAGTGCCAGCAACTTTGACTGCAGCTACGCACACACACACACATACATATGAGTACTCAAAGGGCTAAAAGCTGTACGTACTCACTCACGGTCGGAAGTGCAGTCGGCTGTGTGCACTTTGACCAAAGCCAAGCCGGCGGCGAATGTCGCATACGCATTCACACACACACACACACACATACACTCAGAGGGAAAATATGCGACAAGGAAAATGAATGCATGCACCGATGATTATCCTGTCATCAATTCAACGCACTGGACACGCAAACAAACAACAACAGTTGCAGCACGCACACTTACACATTCAAGTTTGCTCCAAATAAGCTCGCGCGAGCCTGCATGCGTGTGCGTTAGTGTGTGAGTGTGTGAGTGCATTGTCGCATTGCTGCATAATTACAAAACGCGTTGACCTATGCCAACCCGATTCCGGTGCTCGCCTCATTTTCCCTCGGCACTAAATGCTTTGAGCAACAACAACAACAACAACGGCAAAATAACAGCACGAACAATAACAAACGGAGACAACTACTTATATGCAGTACCCTAATAACAACAGCAGCTAAAACTGACACTAACCAACAGCACAACAACAACAAATTTTAACAGCGGCAGTAATCGCCGAATGTCCACACATGTCCTTTGGCTGCGTCGGGCATTCAAATGTGACACGGCGCACAGTGGGATAATTGATGCCGAAAATGGTTTAGAAGAGGAAAAATTAGGTTTAGTTAATCGAACATTAGAAAGTAAAAAACAAATGTTTTTGGGTATACTTTAGTGGAAATTTTTTTAAAAAACGGTAAAAAACTAAAATATGTAGTTACAAAAGATAAATCTGCACATTTCTAATGAAAGCTAAGTTGAACAGTTTAACTGAAACATTTCATCGCCACCTCTTGCAGCTAATTCAATATCATCGATCTGATGATGATTATCATTATTATACCATAATCTTCATCATCAACATTATAAGCCTCACCATCACCATTATCTCATTCCTCATTAGTATCAACTCCATAGTTAGCAACTTTGGGCATAATATACATAAGATGCATTTTAGTGTGGTAATTTTTTCATACTTGATACAATGGGGTCAGAATTAAAGAAAAAATCTATTAAAAATGTTTTCAATGGTATTTTTTCAGTCCACTTTCGCAAAAAATCTCCCTGCAACACTTGAAATCGTTATTCCGTGCTTCTTCCGAAGGTTGGCCGATTGGAAATATTTTTGTCGATATTTGCGGTCGATACAAAAATTATTTGTGGAAAATTGTGGGCATATTTTACCAGGAATAGCATTTAAAAAAATATTTTACAGTTTTTAATCCATAGCTGCGAAATTTTGCTATTTCGATTTGATGTTCACTAGAAACAACCACAAAATGGTGTGAATGTTTTTATTCAAGTCTACATCGATTTCTATTATTCATGCAGATATTTCTGCATTTTGAAAAAACAATAAAAATAACAATAAAACCTTTTGCTTATTTGTTTTCATCTAAAAAATAAATACAGTCGTGTCTGGGTATAGTGAACCCCCTATATAGTGAACACCTCGATATAGTGAACACTCAAATTTTGACATCGAGCCTCTAAATATAGAAAACAATTTTCAAGCAAAAATAAAAAGTGTATTTTGAGCAAATAAAACGAGTTTTTGAACAAAAATGTTGACCTTGATATAGTGAACAACCTCAATACAGTGAACAGGCCTTGCAATAATTAGTTCACTATATCCAGACACCACTGTAATTTTAAAAAAATTTAGTTTGCACATTTCTATTTGTTCCCAAAAATGTTACTAAAAGTTTTGCTCGATCTCACAAGACTCACAACTATCTATAACTGTCTATCAAAAGGTTCCAAAGTGAATAATTATTAAGCTTTTAAACAAAAAATCAAATAAAAAACTTATAAACATTTTTGAACAAAACAAAATACACACTTCATTACTAAAATACCTGAACATGAAGGTTGCATAATTAATTTTTAAATACTTTTTGAAATTCACAAAAATAAATCGTTTCGAAGTGAAGGAAAAAACGCGTTTATCGCTGTTTGCACAAAAACTGAAAAGAAATGTCAACTTTCAGAGTGCTTTGCCGGAAAACGGTGAACTATTTTACAACAACTTTTTCACGTAGTGATGCAGAATTTTATCCACTTTAACCCGGTACCAAAAACGTATTTGTATCTTTATTTTTCGTTTTTGAATTAATCGGCACTTTACTTATATATTACCCCACTGTGCGGTGCTGTGAGCGCACCAACACAGATTTCACCTACCGACAACGTACACAAACAACATATACGCCAGCACATGTGCTTACTAACCACACAGCGGCCGAATTGTTGCTCAAATTGAATTTGAAAACCGTCACACAAATTGTCACTTGGCGATTTGCAGGCCGTACGCCAAATCACTAAAAGTGCGCTAATTGAAATTTAATCAACTGCCCTCTCTCCATGCTGCTAATGCCGAAATAATAGCCAACACCGAAAATAGCAACAAAAACATAAAAACGCATAACAATAACAACGGAATGCGCAGCGAGTGCGACAGCTGTTCGCTTTGGTCGACAGTTGCTCTCCAATCCCGCAGCGAACGCGCTTTTCCTAACTTTAAGCAGCGTGAAACACTTGTTAGCACAGACTACCACCCACACACCCACCCAGTCAGTCAGCCAGCTGGACAG
>OZ057399.1:6273780-6288780 GCA_964056695.1 Melieria picta | reverse complement strand
ACTGCGCAGCACAACCGAACGGAAGCTGTTTATTTCTTCTTCTGTTGCCTTCAGCCTATCGGCCACTGCGTCTTGTTCCGCTCTCTGTTGGCCGCATTCCGGCTCGACTCGGTCGCCGTCATTATGCGTGTTGATGGCGCAACATTGCTGTCGGCCAGCCTCTGTTGTTGTTATTACTGCTACTGCTGTGTCATGTTGATTCCTTGACGCCGTTCCATCGCTCCACGCTCTCCTGCTCGAATTTTCCTTTTTAGTGGCCTTTCGAGTGCGCTGCCGACAGTGTTTTTGATCCCACGGCGATTTCGCTGCGTATACGAAATGTGCTGAAATTGCGCACAAAAAACGTTCATAGTCGTCTCGGCTAGCGGTGCTCGAGTAGCTAAAGTTGTCTGTTGTAAATAAGAAAATTTTAAAATTATTTTTCAGATGACTCGCGCTTTATGGGATACACGGCCCCAAAACTTTTCTCATGCAAACTATGCGAAAACTTTGTCTGCAACTTTTTTGTTGTCATTGTTGTTTTTCGCTGATGTTTCTTGATGTTTTTGCGGTGCTCGATTTTTGTTGATTTCAACGGGTTTTTGTTGTTTCACTGTTTGCACAGTGGAGGAAATCAGTGCAAAAATTTGCTAGCAGAATGAAGCCAACGAAAGACAGCAGACGATACAAATGTGGGAAACAGGAGATTCATCTGAAGCCGTAGATGAGGATGATGTGAGTGAAGGAGGAGATAATGAAATTGTTGCATTGTGCTGGTGTGAATGTTTGAATACTGAAAGTGGTCAGCGGGGAATAATAAGAGCGATGATGATGAAATGGCTAAGAAAAGTGATGGCTCAAGGGAAAAGAAGCAAAAGTTATATTAAATTAGCTACATATGAGCCGTAAGAGAGATTTGTGAAAATAACTGGCACGTTGAAGAAGAAAAGCCTTGCCGGATTCTACAAGAAACGTAGTTATTGACAGAAGAAAAATCATTATAGAGGAATGGAGCTAAGATTGACAGACAACGAAATATGTTGCGAAAGTTTGAATGCAGATAAAAAATTAATAGTAAAAAATATGCAAGACTGAAGTAAAAGATACAGAGAGCGTGGACAAAAAAGAGAGGGAGATATTTGCACAAGAAAAACAGAAGAGCATAGGAAAATTTATTGTTAAAGGGAAAGGGAGATATGACAAAAAACTGAAGAAAAATGCCAACCCAAATTACAAAGCAAAAGAGGGAATGTTAGAAAAATGAAAAAAAAATTAAAGGATTAAAACAGAACCAAAAATTATATATTTAACAATTGGAACTGGAAGTAAAAAATGGAACATACTGCAAAAATCTGAAACTATCTACAACATATAATTGTTTGACCTTACTGACTGATTTATCATCGCTCAGCCCAAACGCTTGAAGCTACAAACATACCATTTGAACTGTAGGTCCACCTTAGAAAAAAAACCTACGCTAAATCAGGCCCTAAAGGACGAAACAGGGGATTAAAGTAATGTAGCAAAAAAATTATTTACTGGGCTTTTGATTTCAAATTTGATTAAAACACACCCAGTCAAAAATAATTCGACACATATTTTTCAAATTTTCAAAAATCCCACTTTAACGAGGTACTAATGGGTTAAGGTTCATATGAAGAAAACATAAAGCGACTTTAAAATTGATAAAAGCACTGAAAATAAAAGAAATTATACATTTTTTTATTATTAAATTATCATTTTTTAAAATCAAAATCTGACAGTGTCAACGATGGGTTAAGAGTTTGTATGGAGAAACATGATTTAATAATGTTTTTAATTTCAACCAAAAAACCACGTAAAACCACTTAAAATGACAAATAATTCCAGACGAGGTTTTCACTTTTTTGAAAATCAAAATCTGATAAGGTCAACAATGGGTTAACACTTTGTTTAAAGAAACATAATTTAATGGGTTTATTGACTTCAAATATGGTGAAACCATTTCAAATGGGAAATAATTTTTTTAAATCAAAATCTGACGAGGTCAAGGAAGGGTTAAAAGTTTGTATGGAGAAACATGATTTAATAATGTTTTGATCGAACTTAGTAAAAGCACTTAAAATAACAAATAATATAAATAAATAAATAAAATATTCCAGACGAGTTTTTCACTTTTTTGAAAATCAAAATCTGATAAGGTCAACAATGGGTTAACACTTTGATTGAAAAAACAGTATTAAATGGGTTTATTGACTTCAAATATGGTCAAAACATTTCAAATGGGAAATAATTTTTTTAAATCAAAATCTGACGAGGTCAACGAAGGGTTAAGAGTTTGTATGGAGAAACATGATTTAATAATGTTTTTGACTTCAAACTTAGTAAAACCACTTAAAATGACAAATAATTCCATTCGAGTTTTTCACTTTTTTGAAAATCAAAATCTGATGAGGTCAACAATGGGTTAACACTTTGTTTAAAGAAACATAATTTAATGGGTTTATTGACTTCAAATATGGTGAAAACATTTCGAATGGGAAATAACTAGACAAGTATTATTTTAAAAAATTTTAAGGGGATCAACAAAGGGTTAAGAGAAACGTGATTTATTAAAGAAATAAGTAAAGAAACATAACTAAGAGTACAGACTTTTTCAATAAAATCGTAAAACTTATGCATTATGAAATTATAAAAAACATACCACAGACAAAATATAAAAAGTCGTGAGAACATATTTCATGCCACGAACAAAGGACTTTTCAGAATTTTAGAAAAAGCACAAACAAATTACTTTAAGTTGAAGATCGCAGACAGAAACCAACCGACTAATTTTGCACTAGAAATAAAACTAAGAAATTATGTTAAATATGTGGTGAACATGTTCAGAGAAATTACAGTAGCGCTGAAAAATGCACAGTGGTCAAGTGTGAGACGCGTCATGTCATTATGCCAAACGGTTCCAAGCACGAATCCTGCTCCAGTGTATGTCAGCAATAATTGCATTAGTATCCACGCCAACAAAAAAAAAACCCCAATTACAAATTTGCTCTATCTCTTTAATGCGCTGTACGTGTTCAGTATACGCCGACACCAACGCCAACGTTGCGATTACTGACACTGAAATTTGAATTTGCATTTTTGCATTTTGTGCTGTCTCAACTTAAAAAGCATTTCAATATTCGCATTTTCGACGCCATGAATGGCGCGTCCAATTACTGCAAACAATGTGCGCGCTCACACACAAACACAAACACACACACACACACAAACTAGGCGCCAGCGACATCTGCAACAACATAAAAGTGAATGGTAAACGCGACGTCATAGTCGTCGCCGTTTATATAGTTGTTGTAGTTGTAATTGTAGTTGTTGCTGGCAACAATGGGCTCCCTGCAATTATGCTTCGGACTGTGTCAAATTATGCTGCAATGTGTTCCGCCTGAAATGCCATGAAAGCATTTTCATTCTTTGCTCGCATTCCGCGCAGCACATTGCACGTCCGCTACGGTCAGTCGAGCATTTTCGTTGGCATTCAGTGCAGTGTTATGCGAGACGGTAGGCGGCTTTTGTGCGCAGGCTTTCATTGTTACATTTAACTGATATGCGAAATCAATTATCAGCGATGTCCTTTCATCATCCTGCAGAGCCTGCAGGAGCCCTCACAGCCACGCGATCAGCCGGCCAGCTTAACGCGCCGCATCAATGGTCGCGTTTGTGTGTTGCGATATGGCGCACGCACACATACACACACACACATACTCATTCAGCGCTCGCCCGTTTCCACCACGCAACCGAGGTGCTGACTTTGAGCAAAGTTTCGTCTGGTCTTAGACCGGCTTCGCCAGCTGCCAATTGAGTTGAGCTGGACTCTGAGGTTGCAGCTCAATGAATTGCTGCGTATTTAGCTCGGCGCTAATGTTTGCAGCTGCTGAGAAACGCCACGTCGTAAACGAGATGGCTGTCGATAAAATTAACGCGAACGTGAGCGCGAGCGTGAGCGCAAATCGAAAGCGAATACCAATGCCAACAATTATCATTAGCATTGAAATTGTGCGCCCCAAAGCCGTGAAATGTCCGCTCATGGCAGCGGATGGGGTGCGCCTTGAATGTTGAATGCGGAATGTTGAATGTTGAATGGAATGGAAAATTGGCGCGTTAATGCCGGCGTCTTTGATGCTAAGAAGATGTTGAGATTGCGCCAAGGATGCAGCACGACGGATAAAGACATTCACAACTTGGCACAAAATGCTGTAATGACTTTATTGTACGCGCATAGCTGTGTGTGTGTGCTTTTGTGTATCCATTGGTAATGGGTGGTTATTTAACTTGAAAGTAGTTTGTTCGAAAATAAACAAGCGCAGACTTGAGTGGATTTTCAAAGGACACTTTAACTAATGCTTTGTACCTTGAAGTGTAGCGTGAAAATTTGAAAGACCAGCGAACGAACCAGTCGTGTGAGATATAAAAGAAATTAAAGCTAATTATTACACCGTGCGACAAAAAATAAAAAAAAATTCCACACCAGAAAAAATCCATATGCGCGTGAAATTAGAGACCAAACATAGTAATACTGCGTACTCAGTTTTTCATTTTTACATCCTTTGTCATTTTAAAAGGACAAACAATTTCAAAATTTTTAAGGGGATAAAAAATGAAAAAAATATAAAAAATACTTAACCTCGTTAGAATATGGCGATATGTATATCAAATGAAAGAGGAAGGGCTCAAAAATTCAAATAAAATTTATTTTTTATCTATTTCTAAAAAAAGGATATGAAAAAAAGTCCTTTGAAAATTTTAATCCTTTATATCCTTGAAATCGTATGTAGAATTTTCTTGAAAAGTAAGTATATTAAAACCCAAAATTTCCTTGATCACGTGTCAAAAATTAATTATTCTAGCTTCATTGATTTTGTATCTTTTTATGATTTAAAATACTGATACTCAAATAAATTAGAATTTTTGTACTTCATTAGACTTGCAGCTTCCGCCTTTTTTTAATAACTTTCGAACCAAGAAAGTTAAAGTAATAAAATTTTGACACGTGATCAAGGAGATTTTGAGTTTTAACATACTTACTTTTCAAGAAAATTATTTATATATTTTCAAGGATATAAAGGATTAAAATTTTCAAATTACCTTTTTCATATCCTTTTTTTACTAATAGATAAAAAATCAATTTTATTAAAATTCTTGAGCCTTTCCTCTTTCATTTGATATACATATTGCCAAATTTTAATGAGGTTAAGTATTTTTTACATTTTTTTTCCTTTTTATCCCCTTCAAAACTTTGAAGTTCTTTTAAAAGGACAAAGGATGTAGAAATGAAAAACTGAGTACGCAGTATTACTATGTTTGGTCTGTAGTTTCACGCCCATATGGATTTTTTCCGGTGTGAAAATGCTGTCAGACGGTGTAATTTATATATAAAATTGTTGTATATACACAAGCAAGTTTACTATCGAAAAGGATTTCAAATTATTTAATTTTATTTTTATTTAATTATTAAATACAAATTAAAGTCCGCTATTGATGAATTTTGGCACCAGTCGTCTCTATCACAAGCAAAGAAAGATTTTTATGATCACCTTTAAACTTCTAACATAACAATTTACTTTTTCATGTCATACATAATATATTTTTTCACAAAGAATAAATTTCGAGTGATCATAAAAATAAATTATGCTTCCTTCATTAACTTTAAATTTTTTCTTATATTCTCTTATCATCTAAACTAATAAATACGCATTTCTCTATACTACAGTTTATTCTGTCGCTTTAATGCTTTGCTCTGCCACAATAAATCATTTGCACCTGCCATAAAATTTCGGTCCTTTTTAATTTTTTTGCAATTTCATCGACAATTTTGCGGCAAAAACGGCAATTCACTCTATAATAAAATTACTAATGCACTCAAAAAGCATTTAACTTTGACGCACCCCCGCAAAATTGCACAACAAGAAAGCAAACCATGGACTCCGCGCATTTCACTTAACAGCAAACAAACAAACACGCCCAGGCGCCACCGTCAACTAGTCGTCAGCGTGTACAAAGCACCGACTGCCATTACACTTCGTTCATGCTTCAATTTTGTATACTTTTTATATTTTCTAGTTTTATGTGGAAAATTGCTTTGCCCTGAAATTGGCATCAGCATCGACACTACGTGCACTGGGTCACCGTTTAATTAGACATACATATTACAACAAAACACAATGAAACAACAAACTACATAATAACCAAAGACAGCAGCAATCGACTGCGAGCACAACAACGCAGCACAGACCAACAACATAAATGGCTGGGCAGCGGCAATGACATTTCCGCCACAGCTGTACACGAAGTACATTTGTGACAGACATAAAAACGCAACAACAACAATAGCGGCCACAAATGTGTCGACAGTAAACGTCGCCCACCTGGCTTGGCCGTCTACAGGCCGAGCCACCTGTCTGCGCACGCAGCAGCAGCCTAATTTAGCCACTGCGAACGAATGGCGCACATAAAGGGATCCAACGCTCATTTGCGTTGAGGCTTCGTTATTTTCACTTTGATTTGCCTGTGTTGCCGCAGCAGCAACAACAACAGCGAATACGTACGCGACCAGAAGAAAACTGAAAAATGCGAAGTGAAAGCAGCGCGTGAGAAACATAAAGAAAGAAAAGTGTGGCCCGGCAAAAGCATAAAATAAAAGTACATAGAAGTCAAAGTTGACACCTATTTTTTCTGAATTGGTACTTTTTTATTTTTATGTTTGCTGCAGCTGTTCGGCTTCCTTGTTCTGCTCCTGCGGCAGTGCGCTGCCAGCTGACAAAGCCGACACGTGCTTCATGCGCCACGGTCGCTCGTTTGTACGTTGGCTCGTCCAGCGCGAAAGTCGAAATCTGCACATAAAAAGGGCAGCCAGCGGGGCCGGTCGCAGGAAGCTGATGAGGCCGTGTTGTTGTTATTGATGTTGATAATGAGGCGTTGAAGAAATATTTGCTGAGGTTTTTACTTCAATTGCTTGGCAGAAAAAAGCGAAGCGAACGACCATGGAATGCATAAACAGAAGCACTGATAGCGACAACACAAAAAGCAGCGTTAAGAAAGATAAAAAAATAAACTGCGTTCAGTTTTATTTTTATTTTTATGAGCGCATAAAAACACAGACCAAAAATAAGTATTATTTGCTTGGAATGATTTTGGTTTTTTATGCTGCATGACAAATTACACTCTGATGGTCGCGTAATGAGTGGTGAAAAGAAGCGTAAATTGGACACTGGTGCGTATGAGCGATAAATGTTTCGATGAAACGGCAGCAATTGCTTGCGCTGGAACGCAATTTGGCACTCGCTGCACAATTACTTGTAACGGCAATAGGGTGACCTTGAGGAAATGTGTAATTGCGGGGTCATCATTCGATCTCATTGTTATGCAACTATTTCATCTAATAAGGAAACAAAAAAAGAGCCAATAATTTTGGCGCCAGAACTTGTAGTTTGACAATATAAAAAATATTCCAATCAAAGAAAGAGTTAAAAGAGCATTTCGGAGTTACTTATGAGTTATTAAAATTTATTTTAATATTTAATAAAAAAAATATTTAATTAAAAATATTTAAATATTTAATTGAAATTTAATTTAAATATTTAATTAAAATTTAATTTAAATATTTAATTAAAAATATTTAAAATATTTAATTAAAAATATACCCTAACTAAGAGTTAAAAGAACATTTGTGAGTTACTAATGAGTTATTAAAATTTAATTAAATATTAAATAAAAAAAAATATTTCATTAAAAATATTTAAATATTTAATTGAAATTTAATTTAAATATTTAATTAAAATTTAATTTAAATATTTAATTAAAAATATACCCTAACTAAGAGTTAAAAGAACATTTGTGAGTTACTAATGAGTTATTAAAATTTAATTAAATATTATATAAAAAAAAAATTTCATTAAAAATATTTAAATATTTAATTAAAATTTAATTTAATTAATATTTAATTAAAAATATTTAAAATATTTAATTAAAAATATACCCCAACTACTGCGTTGTTGGGTCAGATTGACCCAATAAAAAAATTGACCAAAGTAAAAAAATCATGAAATTCACTTAACAGATTTTTGACTTAAACCACAATAAAACAACAAAACAATTATTTCGAATGAGTAACTTTTTCTTAGTTTTTTGCAAAGAATGATTTTAGATCAATGAATACAACAGCCTAATTTGTCAGAAATGGGTCCATCAGAACACAATTGAGTAGTTCACACATAAATGAAAAAAATTATAGACTACATAAGTAATTATTATTGCATTCATTAATGGAATAACAGAATCAAAAGCAAAATGAATACATAGACAAATCGCACACCCACTTCAAGTGACACAACTAAAAATTTTCAATTTTCGGGTTTATGTGTTAAAACTGTGCACAATGCATAACCAATAACCAAAAGCTAAATATAATTTTGTTGTTGTTTTCTGTTGCCAAAATACAGTTAGGTCTCTCTTCATGTCGAGAAGTTTGATGCTATTTGATCGCTGCAGCTTAATGCAAAAGAGTCCAAATTCCAATTGTGACACTTTTGACGAAATAAATTTTTTTGAAGTTAACTTTAAGTAAAATTGTGACAATTTTAGTATATAAATATTTTCAAATAAAAAAATTAATTTCGAATTTTCAAAATTTTTCTTTTAACTTTTCAACTGTCATTTATAATTATTAAAATCAGCTAAAATTACATAACTTAAAATAATTCGGTAATTATTGAATTAAAAAAATCATCAAAAAAGTCACAACTCAAAATTTTTGATTTTCTAGTGTAAAATAAATAAAATCTTTGTAACTTATCCTAAAGCACGGTCTATACGTTATTTAAAAAAAAATGTTTATTCAGCTCAAAAACAGTTTTTTGTGTTTCCTGAAAAATTAAAAATTAATTTCAAATTTTTTCTTTTAACTTTTTAACTGTAATTTATAATTATTAAATTCAGCAAAAGTGACACAACTTAAAATAATTCGGTAATTATTGAATTAAAATATCATCAAAAAAGTCACAACTCAAAATTTTGAATTTTCCAATGTAAAATAAAAAATCTTTGTAACAGATCCTAAAGCACGGATTTAAAAAAAATGTTTATTCAGCTCAAAAACAATCTTTTGTGTTTCCTGAAAAATTAAAAATTTTGAGTTGTATCACTTTTGTAGTGGGTGTGCGAAATATATTTCATTAGCCAATAATTTACTAACCAATCTAAACAACCAAAATTTCCAACTTTCCATACCTCAAAGCGATATTTCAGTCACATTCACTACCTGTCAACAATTTTGCTATACGAACCTGCACAATTTAATTTTAATCCACTGAAGCTTCATGAACGTTCCGTAACCACTGCGCCCTGAGGTCTGGCGTCAAATTATGTTCACAATATTGATTAAGGAAAAGCGTCAGTAGCTCGACAAATATTGCACTCAACGCTTAAGTGCAGCAATTTAATTGTACATTAATGTTTATATCTCCACTTTAACTAATACTTGGGTATTGCCTCTCTCTCTCTCTTTCACAGATATCTGACGATGATCGAATGAGCTTAACTACGGCCGTATCTGATGAAGATGATGGCGAAAGTGTCATGGCGTCACCATACAAAGCAAAGGCAACTGGAACAGCTGCTTCCTCCTTTAACTGCACTGGCGCTGTCCGCAAAGCGGGGTAAGTCATAGTCAACACCACCAGCACACACACACACTTACACCCGCCTCTAGCACCTCTAGTCATGCCGAACATTTATGTTATGGGCACAAAGTGAACAATTTTACCTGCACTCCACAACACACCTTTCGCCTCCCCCAACTCACCGACGAGCGCAGCGCATAAACTACTCTAAATCTATTTGAGGCCTGTCATAAAAAGTAATGTTGCCATTTTTAACCTCACAACCTCGACAACTAACGACCGTGACTACTGGGCGCTCACACCACAGTCAGCCGACCCCACCAAACTAATTCGCCTGGAAGCGGAAGGCGTACAAATCTCATTGGCAATGCCGTAAAATCGAGTGAGACGACAGCGAGGCAATTGCTCTCCCTTTAGTCGCCTATAACTTTGTTGTTGGTGTCGTTGGCGCGCCTCGCTGCTGCCGTGTCAGTGCCACACGCATAAAATTCAATTGTCAATAGATTTGACTTTGATGATATTTTCCAATTCAATTTCTTTTTATAGTCGTCGTCCGCGTCGGCGTCGGCGTTGTCGCTTTCAAGTGTGTTCATTGAAATTGTCGAGGACGAGGCGTCCCCGCAATGCTCTGATTTCCACGCCCACTAAGGCGTACATATTCGTGATTTTTTCACGCCGCACAACAATTCAGCGCTCCCCGACCGCACCGCACCACACCGCAGTGCGTCGCACGCGCCGCTTAGCGCGTGTGTGTCTACTTGAGCATGTGTGACGACGTGTTTTTTTAAGTGTTTTCCACTTGCTGCATCGTCACTGGCTACAAGTGGAAAATTGCAACAACAAAAATAACACAAATCACATAAAGTGGAGCGTTGGAGCGCGAGCGGCGCATGTGTGGAAAATTAAATTAAAATTATATTTGAAATTCTTATCCACACCTCAACTGTCACCACACTTGGAGGATTTTATGTTTGGCCCACACGTACAAGGTCACACACACACACACACACACACACACACGTGTGCCGGGAAATATTAGAAACGTGTTTCTGCCAACCCAAATCACATGGACTCTCTTGGCGCCTGCCAAGACGCAAATCGAAGTTTCCTTCGTTCTGAATGCTTATTTGCAGTTTTGTGTTCGATTCAGGCAACATGGCATGCTTTACATTTATTTGTCCCTAGAGCCACATGTCGGTCTCCTTACTTACCTGTTTTAATATTCTTCAACTGTAGATGATCCATTGTGACAACTCTGCACAATTCGCTCTGCCTACTTACGCGTTATTCTTCTTATGTGCCTCATTGCTGTCAATTTTTTCATTCATTGCTCTAACTCGACATTCGATTAATTTTTTTCTAAAGTCCCTACAGTTTGTTATCTTTTTGAAGGTATTTTGAAAATTGTTGTAAATTTCATTGATATGTGTAACTGTTTTTAAAACCAATAAAAAAATAGCAATTAATAAAAAATATTAAAATGTTAGAAAAATCCAAATTATCGAATTATTTTAAATAAAGTTGGTTATTCGACATTTTATTTAACCTTTTCACTACAGGTTTTTATGAGGATAGTTAAAATTGTAAATTTATCAATTAAGCCTTCTGTGTTATATCAAACATCCCATACTAATTTTTTTAATTTTTGTTATCGAACCCTGTTTTTTAGAATATTGTCATATGACAGCAACCATATCGTTGTGACTGTAATAATTATTAAAACATAAAATTTGTTAAGCATAATAAAATATTGAATATTTCTTCATTTACTTCTGTTAAATTTATTTTTAAAATGTATCTGAATTGAAGTAAAAAGTCAAATTAAAAATTTTTCTAATTTGTTTCCGCTTTTTGCTTTCTTTACTTTACAAAGATATAACATTTAAAAAAGCCTATATGTAAATTTTTTAAACTTGAATATTCAGGTTTTTAATTTTGTATTATTTCTAAAATTTCAAACTATTTTAAGGACCAAAAAAAATGTTTTTCTTGAAACCATAGAGGGCTCAGAAGTCGACAAATTAGCATGATGCCATATGGGAACAAAATAGTGAAAGGGTTAATTAGGTACTTTACAATTCATATATACATAGGTAAATTCTAAATTTATGAAAGTCAAAAAAGGCACATTTTCTTTCAATAAAATAATAAAACACCTCATTACAAGTCAGTCTGATTCTGTTGGACATTTATTAATGAATCGAATTTGAACAACTAGAACGCTACACTCAAGTTGCTCTAATCTGTCCTTTTGAAAATTTTTGAAAATTTCGTTGATATGTATAACTCTTTATTAAATCAATAAAAAATGTAACAATTAATAACAAATATTAAAATGTTAGGAAAAGCCAAATTATCTATTTTTTTTAAATAAATTAGGTAGTTAGAAATTTTAATTAATTACTTAAACAATTCATATATGCATAGGTAAATTCTCAATTTATATATTAACACTGATTTGAAAAAAGCACATTTTCTTTCAATAAAATAATAAAAGATATCATTGGAGTCAGTCTGATTCTGTTGGGCATTTATTAATGAACCAAATTTCAACAACTAGAACGCTACACTCAAGTTGCTCTAACCTGTCCTTATTCCACTGCTTCAACAACTGTTGCCCCATCATTCTTAACGCTCAAATACTCCAACATGGGTCCGCCTTAAGGTGGATTAATATATATGAACATATCTTAAAATTAAATCTCCAAATAATTTTATGAAACAAAGCCTGTTTTTTATTATTTTAAAGACATCATTGTCAAAGTGGCTTCGTGCTAAACCTTTCCCTGAACAGAAAAAAATGTGCATATTTAATCAACAAGAAACTAATGTCCAACCAAATAAATTGGGTCAATTTAGCTCTTAATTGAGTTGATTACTTTTGCTGTTCACACAGCACAATTTAGCTTGCACGTCAATTTAGCTGTGTCGAAAAGGTTATCGAACATGTTTTGCTTTTGACGGAGGAACGTTTTTTTCTGTTTATTTATAAAAGTTCTTAAAAACATTTATTGAGCATTAAGTAATATTTATTCAACATCCCCTACTAAATGTTAACCCTTTCACTACTTTGTTGCCATATGGCAACATGCTACTTTGTGGACGTCTGCATCCTCTATGGTTGCAAGTATACATTTTTTGTTGGTCTTTAGAATAGTTTGAAGTTTTCGGAAAAATACGAAATTAATAAACTGAATATATAAGTTTAAAGAAGAGAAGTATACACTTTTTTTATGTATATCTTGACATAGTAAAGGAAGAAGAAGCAGAAAACTTTAGATAACTTTTTAATTTGACGTTTTCTTTCAATTTAATTCAATTCAATTTTCAATTCAATTTAATTCAATTCAATTTTAAATTCAATTTTTCAATTCAATTTCAATTTTTTTTTAATTTTGGCTGAAGTAAATGAAGAAATATTCAAATTTTCGTTACGCCTAAAAAGTTTTATGTTTAAGTAATTATTACAGCCACAACGATGTGGTTACTCTCATAGAAAAACACTCTAAAATACAGGGTCCGAGTATAAAAATTTAAAAAATGTTTATGGAATGTTGCTTATGTAACCACATAGAAGCCTAAAACGTTAAATTTAAAATTTTAACTTTCCGCACTAAAAATCTGTAGCGAAAGGGTTAACAACAACATCCCCTAAATGTTAAGAAACGTCTTTCGCTGCTGTCAGTTTCTCATTTTTTTTTTGGTTCGGTCTATTCTGAATGCATTTTCTTATGAATAACAGCACAACACAGGGTTGCATGGTGAATCGAGCTCAATTTGTGGTCAATTTAGCGCTAATTGCAATTAGCTAAATTGAGATATTTGTATGAAAAATTGAGGTCAATTTAGAGCTAAATTGAGAAAATATCTAAATTGCTCAATTTAGCTGGCTTTCTGAATAGAATATAATACATGCATTTGAAGCTTAACCTCACCTGCGTCTTTGTTTCCTGCTCGCCGTCACTACTCTCATATGACAAACTATCTGTCAAGCGCTCTTGTCCATAAATTCTTCTCGGCACACCATCTAACCTACAATTCCCCCTCACTCTATCGAACCCTTTCGCGAAATTCACTCAGCACTCATCCAGCATTCCTCACACAAACACTCACACATATTTTAGTCGCCCCATGCTGTTACTATTTCAATTCATTTCCAGCGCTCTAATCTATTTTCAAATTTCAAATGTTTTCGTTTTTTCTGGCTTACTTGCAGTTTCCTTTCGGTGAAAAAATGGCTACTCCGCAAAAAGCATCAAATTGAATTGGCACGCAAACGCGGCTGGAAGGGTTACTGGGTCTGCCTGAAAGGCACAACGCTGCTCTTCTATCCGTGCGACTCGCGTGAGGGGGCCGCAGCGTCGAGGCTGCACCGAAACATTTAATTATTGTTGATGGTGCGATTATGCAACCAATACCGGAGCATCCCAAGCGCGATTATATATTCTGTCTGAGTACGGCGTTCGGCGATGCGTATCTATTCCAGGCGCCCTGCCAGGTGAGTGCCAAAGCGAAACGCCCCAAAACACAAAACCAAATAAACGGCCAAATCGAACCAACCAGTCGCTGCCGATCGCATTGGCTCTGAATGGAAACCACAACGGAGTTCTGGCGCGCAGTTCTTCAATATTCCGCGCTGTGCTATTTTGGTGCACATGGCGTTGCCGCCGAATTCCGCAGCTGTGCGCGGCGATATTGAATTTCGATAAATTTTCGTTGACACACACGCACGCAGCGGCGCGCACGTCAACGCAGTCACATATGCAGCTATAAATTCGTATGAATATGTGAGACGCTCGCGCCGGGACGTGCACACGCGCGCCGCAATTGCTGACAGTTTTTGTGTGTCGTCGTCGTTGTTGCGGCACTTGCCGCCACAACCAGCCAGCAACGGCAACAAATATAAATTTTAAAATGCGCGCGCAAAAAAGTGCGCGAGCCAACACGTAAAAGCGTTGGCAGAGGCCAAAGGAAATGTGGCAAAATGGAAATTCAGCGAATTCTTGTTCGAATAGTCAACGCGAATATTCCAATATACCACGAATTGAAGGTTGGTGGGGGGGGAACGACGAATTATTTGACCTGGCTGAAGCGGTAACCTTTCCAACTAAACCTAGACGCAACATGATTAGTGTTATGTAAGCATGTTTTGAGTGGGAATTGGGAATCCTTTGTGGCTTAAATATGGAATCAGGATTCGGCTTTATTGAGTAGTATTTGTGAGATATTCATATGAATCAAAAGCCTTTATTATTATTGATGGGGATAATGCACTGCGACCTAGTAGATCTATTGTGCCTCATCAATAGCCTTGAATTGTGCTCAAATTTTGCATGTCTAGACGACTGTTTGCTTGATTTTCAATTCA